>JAHSUH010004137.1:0-2500 GCA_025388415.1 Cynanchum wilfordii
AATTTAAATTAATTTATTTTTTATTTAATAATTGTATAAAATTATTTATTAAAAATCTGGAAATTTATTTAAATACATATATAAAAACCCTTTAACTCTAACTAAATTTAAACATATATAAAAAACCCGGAAAATAAAACATTCTAAAATGTCATTACATTAATCATATATAAATTCCATACAAAAAAACATTCCAAAATGTCATTGTAGTAATAATATATCAATTTCATACAACAAACATCCTAAAGTGTCATTCTCAAAATATCTCAATGAAATAGTGATATAAAAAAGACTCGTGGATCATGACGGATTGTCAGCTAGAGTATGATCATTACCTTCATCAGCAAATAGAGTCGACGGAACTGGTGGTAATGATGATGATCCAACATGTTCCGCAATTTGCTTTAAATAATTGCGAACATCTTCATATCTTGATACTTTTTCTTCTAATTCATGATATCTATTATCCTTCTCCTTGACCCTTTCTTCCAATTCAACTACTTTGTTTGCAAGCTCAATCACTATTGGTGTAGTACTTGTAAGCTCATTTAATTGAGACTTTACTAGAGGAGGTTCTGATCCCAAGCCAAAAGCTAAACCCTTTTTGAAACAACCACATGCTTCAACAAACAACTCTTTATCATTAGGAATGGCGTAACTCTCAATAGAGCCCGAGAATGATGAAACATGTGAATAATGCTCTTTAAGTCGAGAGAAGTCCTCCTAAAAAATGTATATACATAATTAAAACGATTTAAAAAAATACATATTTATATAAATATGAGGAAATACACAAAACCAATCAAATTAATGCTAGAAATAAATATAAACAGTAATCATGATATATAAAAGTTGAAGAGAATATTACCATTGCCTTCTTGGAGCGTTCATTGATAAACTTGCCCTTGTTTGACCCAGATTGAAATACATGCAAACGTTGGTCCATGTTCTTGTCATTGTATTACTCAAAAAAGAGAAGAAAAATCTCATCAACAACAATCCAACAAAAGCACAATTACAACTATACTTGGAGCATCCAATCCAACAAAAATACAATTAGATATATACGTGTAATATCAATCAAATAAAAGCACAATTAAACGTAAAAAACAAATCATGGAACAATGGATTGCATTCATCTATCAACATCATATCAATCAAATCTCAAGTTCAAGAATAAATTCAATTCAATGCCACAACCACAACGAACTAGAACTTCCTAGACCATATAAACTAACATGATTTCATACAAAATATGATAAAATATATACACACACAAAGCCTCATGAAAGTCGGGGAAATTAATTACTAACCGCACGATCTTCATGTTTGTAAATGAAATTGATCCACCAGTATGACTAGGACCAACTAAAGACCTGTTTCTTTTAGCAAGCAACCGAGATTCTCTTAAATTCTTCATTGTTCCAATGTGAAAGAAGTTGCCTCCAGTGTTGTAAATCTATCCATGTAGGACAAGAATTTGTAAACCTCTCTCTATCTCGAGCAAGATGATCGGATAGTCTTCTTCGACAAATCTTCTCCCAATTCCTTCTTATCAATGCACTATCATGTTTTTCCCATCGAAATGATCTTTACAAAATATATAAAATTATTTAAATTAAATTAAAAATATGATATTAGTAAGACATTTAAAAGGATTAAATAATTAAGTAGTTAAATAAATCAAACGATTTTCCAATAACAAAATTCTTTATGTAAATGAATTATTGATGTGTGTTTTGAGTGAGTAAAAATATAGTATCATATAAAGCAAATAATCTCACAAAACAGTGTCACATAATCCAACACAACTAAGGTAGAGTACCTATCGCATGCAGATAATAACACGGGAGTACCCCGATTTTAAATTCATAAATATCGTATCCTCGGGAACATTGGTGACGGCTGGTTAGTTTCTACCAATTATAACAATCATTAAGGTTCATGGAATTAGTCCTATGTGTCCATTCGATTCGGATAAGTTATTTAAAGAATATTTAAAACAAGAATGGAAAGATAATTAACTAAGATCTCTAATGAAGTACGTATGATTAATTAACTTGAACAATGTTCAAAAGTTCAGTTTGCAAACGGATCTAAGGCAATTTATGAATTCGAATTGTCTTACTACCATACTTGAGTTATCTAGAATGATTACCTCAATACTAGTCGTTGTAAGTAATCATAAACCTTTTTAGATTAGTTATTAAGGCGTCAATTTAATAACATAACCTTAAGATTTGCATTAATTCCAAACCCAAGATTATTAGGATGCCTAACCTCAGTACGGTCGCTGTAAGTTATTAGTCCTAATCTAACAACTCATTAAATCTCCTACGGTCGGGTTTCATTAACAAATCGTCAATTTAATTAAGTATTGCAGTATCATGTATCAACCTAAGTTTCATAGCATAAACTCAATACGAGAATCAAATCGAAAGTGAAAAACAATAAGCAATTCATAATGTATATTTAAAACATATCCTTCCAGGGAATATAT
>JAHSUH010004137.1:5000-43329 GCA_025388415.1 Cynanchum wilfordii
TCAATGCCCAATATGCCTTATGTTCTATTTCAACAGGTAAGTGACGTGCTTTTCCATAGATCAAACGATACGGTGAGAATCCTGTAGATGTTCTAATTGCAGTTCTAAATGCCCATAATGCATCATCAAGCTTTGTAGACCAATCTTTTCTATTTACACCTATAGTTTTCTCTAAAATCCTTTTTATACCTCTATTTGTTACCTCAACTTGTCCACTCGTTTGTGGATGATAGGCAGTGGAAAACTTGTGATAAACTCCATATCTTTTTAGTACCTTCTCCAGTTGGGAGTTGCAAAAGTGAGTTCCTCTGTCACTTATCAAATCTCTAGGACAACCAAATCTAGCAAATAATTTCCTGAGAAATCTGCACACAACTTTAGCATCGTTAGTAGGTAATGCTTGAGCATCGGGCCATTTAGAAAAATATTCAACAGCTACTAAAATGTATTTATTTCCATATGAAAAAGGAAATGGTCCCATAAAGTCTATACCCCAAATATCAAAAATTTCAACACTTTGAATTCCTCTTTGGGGCATACCATCCTTAGAAGAAATGTTACTTGTTCTTTGACATGCATCACAAACCTGTATGTGGGATACATCGTCCTTGAAGATCGTGGGCCAATAGAATCCGACTTCTAACACCTTCCTTGCAGTGTTATTAGAAGCTAAATGGCCTCCAGTAGGTCCCTTGTGACAGTGATCTATGATTTTCATGCATTCTTCTCCGGATACACATCTTCTAATAACCTGATATGCACAAATACGAAACAAGAAAGGATCTTCCCAATAGTAATATTTCAAATCAGCGAAGAATTTCTTCTTTTGCTTCGATAAGTCATATCACTGGGAATTTCTTTAGCAGCAAGATAGTTAGCAATATCAGCAAACCACGGAAGAGAACTATCAACATAATTCAACATTTGTAGCAAATATAGACTCTCATCGGGGAATTTGTCGGATATCACAGACTCATCAATAGATTCTAACTCAGGATTCTCTAACCTAGATAAATGATCAGCAACTAGGTTTTCGGCTCCTTTATTATCCCTTATCTCGATGTCAAACTCTTGTAAAAGTAAAACCCATCTAATCAACCTAGGTTTGGCATCGATTTGTTAAACAAATATTTGAGTGCGGAATGATCAGTATAACAATTGTTTTGGACAAAACAAGATATGACCTAAATTTGTCAAATGCATACACAATAGCCAGCAATTCTTTCTCGGTAGTAGTGTAATTCTCTTGAGCATCCGTCAAAGTTTTACTAGCATAGTATATCACATGAAACTTCTTATCATGCCTTTGTCCTACAACAACACCTACTGCATAATCACTAGCATCACACATCAATTCAAAAGGCAAGTTCCAATCAGGTGATGTTATAATAGGTGCAGTGGTTAACAATTCCTTTAGTTTATTAAAAGCTTTCATGCATTTCTCATCAAACACGAAAGGAACATCTTTCCCTAAAAGATTATTCATAGGTCTAGCAATCAGAGAAAAGTCTTTTATGAATCTTTTATAAAAACTAGTATGACCTAAGAAACTTCTGACAGCTTTAACAGAATTAGGTGGAGGTAGCTTAGAAATAACTTCAATTTTAGCTTTATCTACTTCCATACCTAAACGGGAAATTTTGTGACCAAGTACAATTCCTTCTTTTACCATAAAGTGACATTTCTCCCAATTAAGCACTAAATTCGATTTTATACATCTTTCAAGCATGCATTCCAAATTTTGCAGGCAAGTCATAAAAGAATCACCAAACACAGAAAAGTCATCCATAAATACTTCCATAGAATCACCTAACATGTCTTCAAAAATAGCAGTCATGCATCTCCGAAATGTAGCAGGTGCATTACATAATCCAAAAGGCATTCTTCCATATGCAAATGTTCCAAAGGGACATGTAAAAGTAGTTTTATGCTGATCATCGGGTGCAATAGGAATTTGGAAGTAACCAGAAAACCCATCTAAAAAGAAAAAAAACATATGTCCGGAAAGCCTTTCTAGCATTTGGTCAATAAAAGGAAGAGGGAAGTGGTCTTTTCGAGTTGCAGTGTTTAATTTCCTATAATCAATACAAACTTTGTGGCTAGTTACAATTCTAGTAGGAATTAATTCATTATGCTCATTTTTCACAACTGTAATTCCTCCCTTTTTCGGTACTATCTGTACATGGCTAACCCACTCACTATCATATATAGGGTAGATAAATCCAGCATCTAACAATTTAATCACTTCCTTTTTCACTACATCACACATATTAGGATTTAATCTCCTCCGAGGTTGCACACAAGGCTTATAATCGGTTTCTAACAGAATTTTATGAGAGCAAAAACTTGGATTAATACCCGGAATATCAGCAATCTTATAGGAAAATGCTCTCTTATACTTCTTGAGTACATTCGGAGTCAACTTCCTTTGCTCTTCCGTCAATTCGGCGGAAAGAATGATAGGAAGTTTCTTACCTTCATCTAGGAAGCCGTAACATAAGTGATTTGGCAATGCCTTCAGTTCCAAATCAGGCGGATCCTTGAAAGATGTCTTCTCATGTTTAAGCTTGGAATCACCTATCTCAGAAAACTGGTTAGAATTATGGGATTCCGCATTATCTTCAGTGATAGGATTTTCGGAATCCTCTTCAGCTTCTTCTTCACAACATAGAGCAACTAAGACAAGATCGTCGGACAACAATTTAGGCATGCTATTTTCCACATAATGATCAATAATATCCATAGAAAAACATATATCATCTAAATGTGAAGGGTGTCTAAGGGTAGATTTCAAATTAAAAGTAATATCTTTGTTGTTCACCCTCAATATTATCTGACCACTGCTTACATCTATCAATGCTTTAGAGGTAGATTTCAAATTAAAAGTAATATCTTCGTTGTTCACCCTCAATCTTATCTGACCACTGCTTACATCTATCAATGCCTTAGAGGTAGCTAGAAAAGGTCTACCTAGAATTAATGGTATACTACTTTCACCACTCATATCCATCACAACAAAATCAGCAGGGAAGACAAATTTATCTAATTTAACAAGTATGTCCTCTATAATTCCCCTAGGGATTTTGACTGATCTATCAAGCAACTTGTACACACATTCTGGTTTCCTTTAGATTATGCAATCCTAGTTTATCAAATAGACTAGATGGCATTAAATTAATACTAGCTCCTAAATCAGCTAAAGCATTTATGTTAGTAATATTTCCTATAGTGCATGGTAAAGTAAAACTGCTAGGATCTTTTTGTTTTGAAGGCAACTTGTTTAAAAGAATAGCAGAAACACATTCATTTAAAACAACTTTATCCATGTCTAGCTTTCGCTTATTACTAACAATTTTTTTAAAAACTTAGCATACTTAGGCATTTCTTTGCTCTATCCCTTAGAGTGTATGGGAATAAGGTCAGCATCACCAACTCAATAGGACTATCCCCTTTAAAAGCATCACACAGCGCAACGAACTCGGATAAATGTTCCATTGGGACCTCGGATGGTAATCCTCCGAATTGTGATCTTGTGATTACCGGTTGCGGAACTCCCGGTTTCAAGTCATACCTATCTCCTTCGGGCAACCTTATAACACTGCACATAGGTATGTTCTGCGGTTGGATGTAAGTTTCCATTGGTGGTGGTGGTGGTTGTTGAGCTGCCATTTCTGGTAAGATTAGTTTTCTCCTTGCACCTCTAGCTCTGCGAATTAAGATTCGGGATTGTCAAGCTTTTCTAGAAGTTCAGCCCTTGAGGCTCGAGTCATACAACTGCAAACAAAAAGTACAAAGATAGATAAGATGCAAATATAGTTAGAGGTTCGAAGATAGAAGGTTAAATATTGTTTGGTTTTTTTTTTTTTTTTTAATATTCTAGATAATTTCTAGATAATTTCTTAGTATGATTTTAGAATGAATTTTCTAAAATTTGGATAACCTTAATTACTTAATTTAGGAAATCCTATATCAAGAAAGTAGAATCTAATTCCACTAATTGCGTCTTAATTGATAAATACTACCGTTAACAAATCATAAAATTTCTAAAATTTTGCGTGGAATTTCAAAAATATTATGAATTTAGCGTTCCCCGGCAACGACGCCAAAAATCTAGTGTGTGTTTTGAGTGAGTAAAAATATAGTATCATATAAAACAAATAATCTCACAAAACAGTGCCACATAATCCAACACAACTAAGGCAGAGTACCTATCGCATGTAGATAGTAACACGGGAGTACCACGATTTTAAATTTATAAATATCGTATCCTCGAGAACGTTGGTGACGGCTGGTTAGTTTCTACCAATTATAACAATCATTAAGGTTCAGGGAATTAGTCCTATGTGTCCATTCGATTCGGATAAGTTATTTAAAGAATATTTAAAACAAGAATTGAAAGATAATTAACTAAGATCTCTAATGATGTAAGTATGATTAATTATGCTGAACAATGTTCGAAAGTTCAGTTTGCAAACGGATCTAAGGCAATTATGAATTCGAATTGTCTTACTACCATACCTGAGTTATCTAGAATGATTACCTCAATACTGGTCGTTGTAAGTAATCCTAAACCTTTTTAGATTAGTTATTAAGGCATCATTTTAATAACATAACCTTAAGATTTGCATTAATTCCAAACCCAAGATTATTAGGATGCCTAACCTCAATACGGTCGTTGTAAGTTTTTAGTCCTAATCTGGCAACTCATTAAATCTCCTACGGTTGGGTTTCATTAACAAATCATCATTTAAATTAACTATTGTAGTATCATGTATCAACATAAGTTTCATAGTATAAACTCAATACGAGAATCAAATCGAAAGTGTTAAACAATAAACAATTCATAATGTATATTTAAAACATATCCTTCCCGGGAATATATAAATCATTAATCAATCAATCAAAATAAAGAGTATCTTAGGACACAGAATCATAACATATAAAGGAAAAATAATACAAGAACGAAAAGAAAAGGAAAGAGAAAGTTGCCGTGTTGCTCTCACTGCTTCCACAGACTGGCTTAATCCTCCAGACCTCGCCGAGACTTGTACTCCAAATCCTTATCTCGCTTAAGATATCTTCAGAGATCACTTCCTCTCAACTAAACTATAGGGATATTCCTTACGGTCGAGGTTCAACCCCTACACTCGAGAAGAAAGAAAAACAATGCGAAAACTCGATTGGAGCTTATCACGAAATTCCTATTAGCTAGAAACTCGGAAATGCTCCTGTTCCGAGTGATTCTGGTGTACTTGAACAACCGAGGGAGTGTATCTATTTATAAGAGTGAAATAGAGTTCAAAAGAGGTAAAATTTCTATGTGGGACATTGAATTGCGCGAAAATTGCCTTGAACACGCCCGTGTCGCGTGTCTCCAACACGGACTGAAACACGGGCAGAAACACGCCCGTACTGGCTTGAATACGGGGTGCAACACGGCCTGAAACACGCCCGTGTTGGATTTTTTTTCTAGAAAATTGCAATTTAGTTCCTGATTTCTTCATTTCTTCAATGTTGGTCCCTGAAACTTCCGAAATAAAAAATAGAAAGAATTTGCGTAATTTTCATTCAATTAATTCCAATTAATTCCAATTAACTCCGTAATTAACTCGAATTGAACACAATTAATGTATAAAAATAAGATATAAAATCGAGTTATCAATTATAGAAAATAACATCACTTACGCTAAAAGTTTAAAACCAAATGTCTTTCACTTCGTTGGGCACATCCGAAAAAGTGGGCCATGGTCCTACGTAATGGGCCTTGAAAGATTGTGTAATTGTATTAACACAATTTTTGGACCCTTGATATGTCAGATTTATATCGTGTTTTTAAGGGGTAATTATGTTTAATTATGTATAATTTAAAGTCTAATTAGACTTGATTAAATGGAAATTACGCAAATTTTCTTTGTTTTTGCTTTTTGGAAGTTTCAGGACTGAAATTGAAGAAATGAAGAAATCGGGGACTAAAAGTGCAATTTATGGAAAATAGTTCGGCACGGGCGTGTTGCACCCGTGTTGAAGACAGATTTGGCATCCCACATCGAATTTTTACTGTTTTCAGCTCCTTTTCTACTCCTATAAATAGAGGCGGCAGTCAAGCCTTTGCCATCAACTACCAACACACTAGAGAGTGCAGAGTGCAGAGAATTTGAGGTATTTCGAGTCTCTACTTCCGTAGATTCTCATAAATTACCTTCATAGTTAAATATTTTCTAGTTATTAAATTTTTCTTCTTAGCTTAGGGTTTGAGCCTTGACCATAAGGGAGAGCTCTATAACTTAGTTGAGAGGTGTGATTCTAGAAGATTTCGTGGGCAAGACAAGGAGGAAGGCTAGTAGGGTTCGAGGAGAATCGGAGGTCAAGTCCCGCTGTCGATGTAGTGACAAGCAGACGACAACTTTTCTTTTCCCTCTTCTCAAGTCTATTATTTTTCATTCTTTATTTACTCTATATCTATCTCATGAGATTCTTTGTTTATTAATGATACAATTAGAGCTTTTATTAATTTCCCGGGAAGGATTGATAACTTGATTTTATATCGTGTTTTTATACATTAATTGTGTTCAATTCGAGTTAATTATGGAGTTAATTGGATTTAATTGAATGGAAATTACGCAAATTCTTTATGTTTTTTATTTCGGAAGTTTCAGGGACCAAAATTGAAGAAAGGAAGAAATTAGGGACTAAATTGCAATATTTGGTTCAACATGGGCGTGTTGAGGAGCTGCAACTTGGGCGTGTTGGAGACACGCGACACGGGCGTGTTCAAGGCAGTTTTGGCGCGATTCAATGTCCCACATGGAAATTTTACATCTTTTCAACTCTATTTCACTCCGATAAATAGATGCACCCCTCGGTTGTTGAAGTACACCGGAATCACTCGGAACATGAGCATTTCCGAGTTTCTAGCCAATAGGAATTTCGTGATAAACTTCAGTCTAGTTTTCAGTTTTCATTTTTCTTTCTTCTCGAGTGTAGGGTTGAGCCTCAACCATAAGGGATACCCTATAGTTTAGTTGAGGGGAGTGGTAGTTGAAGATCTTTAGAGCAGGATAAGGATCCAGAGTACAAGTCTCGGCGAAGTCTGGAGGATTAAGCCAGTCCGTGGAAGCAGTGAGAGCAACACGACAACTTTCTCTTTCCTTGTCTTTTCGTTCTTGTATTACTTTTCCTTTATATGTTATGATTCTGTGTCCTAGGATTCTCTTATTAATCTAAATCAATTAATAAGAGAATCCTAGCTTATAATAATAATTCTCTTATTAGGCGGCCATTGCGGTCTCCATCTCTCTTCTCTTTCTAAATCTTGAAAACTTGGTAAAGATAAGAATGTGGCGGCAGCCCTATTTATAAATTTTTTCCTAACTTCTAATAAAAATCCTAATAGAATAATAATAAATAAAATCCTAATTAAAATAGAAAATAATTATCTCTCTCTAATAACTAATAAAATAATAATAAAGATAAGATAATTTGAATTTATCTTCAAATATCTTGGGAATGATTGATAGTCATCCGTTCAAATTTTAACTCTTCCTCCGAAAGATGTCTTTGTAATAATTGATGACTAACAATAAATCTTTAAGCCAAATTCTGCTTGATCTTTGACTTTCCACCACTATCATCAAAATAAACATAAATTCGACAAATTAGTTCGATATCTAATCAAAATGTAAGGGAATTAAATATAATAATTATGAAAAATTTATGACTTTTCAAATTCCCCCACACTTAAATCATGCTTGTCCTCAAGCAAACTACTAAACATAGTTTCCGTAAAAATTATCTAGTTTACTATTCAACGAGTCTATTCGTCAAGAACATGTTATGCAAAGAATGAAAGTACTCATAGTTGCCTCATCAATTATCTTTATGCATAAATAAAGAGAAGTTAATCTAGAAAAACTCATTTTCATTCAATACTCGCTCAATCATAAAATTTCCCCGAGGTGTAGTGTGTGTTCCAATTTTGACTTATCATTCAATCAACAGACTTTCCCTCTCAACAATTCAATACAACAATAACTCAATCAATCGGAGTTCATAACAACTAATCACAACTAATCACACTTTTAGTTAGTACTCATAATCAATTTTTATGGTTTCGTCTACTTTCACATATTAACTTAAATTACCCATGTAGCGAGTTCCACTTCGGCAGCTCCCATATCACAAGGACCTTAGAGTACCGGGAATTAAATTCCCTTCGAAGTAGTTCTCAAGTAATCAAGAATACTCGCAGACTAACCTTATTATTATTTAGTGCAATAGATGTTGTTTTACTTTCAATTTGAACTACCCATGTAGCGAGTTCTACTCCGGCAGCTCCCATATCACAAGGACCTTAGGGTGATACCGGAAATTATGTTCCCTTCGAAGTGGTTCTCAAGTAGTTAAGAATACTTGAACACTAACCCTGTTTTTCTTTTCTTTATTAAAATCAATTTATATTGGTGGCATTTTTTCTCAAAATCCTTCCAAGCAACTACGACAGTCATCACAAATCCCAAATGATCTAATACCATCAACTAAGTGTTTCAAGAGTGATCCATCAATCAAACAACTCATCGGAACTAGATGTGCACAAATAATCGGAGATTTCCTATAACTAAGCTAGTATCAAGCGTCAACAAATGTAACCAAATCAACCCTCATGATCTTAGCATTCCTATAATTAGCAAATATCATAGGCAGAGTAAATCAAACTTCATAATCACTCATCAATATATCTTCTCGGGTAAGCTAAAAGTTCGAAAATGTTTTAAAAATTTGAGAAAATAACAAAAAATAAAAATAAAACAAGAAATAAGAAAAACAAAACGCGAAAAAAAACTTTTTTTTAAATTTTTTTTTATATAGAATAAGAAAAAAAAAACAAAACAAAAAAACAAAAAAAGCATAATAAAAAATGTTTTCCCCCCACACTTGAATGCAACATTGTCCTCAATGTAAAATAAATATAGATAGATATAGTCAAAGTAAAACAAGAGAAGGGAAAAGAAACAGCCTGGTGGTATATAAATGTAAGAAGCAGATTGAAGATGGAGCTCCTCCACTGTGTGCTCCTAAAAATCTTCATAAAATTGCTTAAGCCTTTGTCCATTGACTTGAAAATGCTTTCCAGTGGTCTCACTCATAATCTCAACTGCACCATAAGGATAAACATTAGTAACAATAAAAGGACCAAGCCACCTAAAACGTAACTTACCGGGCATCAATCTAAGACGTGAATTGTAAAGGAGGACTTTGTCTCCATTCTTGAATTCCTTTTTCTGAATCATCTTGTTATGAGCAACTTTAGTTCTTTCTTTGTAGATTCTCGAATTTTCATAAGCCGCTAATCGAATTTCCTCTAGCAATTGAAGTTGAAGTTTTCGATGAGTACCAATTGGGTTGATGTAATCAAGTTTTATTTTCTCATTATCATCTTCCTTTTTTTACAATATTTTTTTTAAAACTTTCTAGTTTTCCAAAATTATTTTCAATCCTCTTTTTTCCTTCTATTTTAATATCTTTTTTAAAAACTATCAAAATTTTATTTTCTAATTACCATATTTATTTATTTATTTTACCATATTTATTACCTCTCTATTTTTTCAAAAATATTTTCAATCCATCTTTTTTCCTTCTTTTCAAAAAAACTATCAAAATTTTATTTACTTATTATCATCATCATCAGTATTTATTTATTTAAAAAAGTTCTTCTTACACTTTCTTTTTTAAAAAAATAATTTTAATCTCTCCTTTTTCTTTCTAGTTTAGAAAACTTAAATTTTATTTTCAAATTATCACATTTTATTTACTTATACTTGCTTTTTTTTTTCAAAATTTCTTAAAATTATTTCCAATCCAACTTTTCCTTATATTTTAAGATATTAATGTTTTTTTTTTCAAAACTATCAAAATTTTATTTTCGTATAACCATCATCTTTCTTTCTTTTTTTTTTTTTTTGTTTTTTTTTTTAAAAAAAATCTTTGTACTTTTTTTTTAAACCATTTACAATCCCTCTATCTTCCCTTCTATTTTAAAACTTTAATTTTTTTATTTTCAAATCTAATACATTTTATTTTCTTATCAGAAACTTAGCTCTTTTTTTTAAAAAAAAAAAAAATTCTATTTTTCAAAAATATTTTCAATCTCACTTTTTTCGTTTTCAATCTTTTTTTTTTCTTCAAAATTATCAAAATTTTATTTTTTCTTATTACCATCATTTTTTTTTTATAAAAAAAATTCTTTTTACACTTTTTTTTAATTTTATTTTAAAAACTTAAATTTCATTTTCAAAACTATCACATTTTATGTTTTAATTATCATCTTCCCTTTTTTTTTTCCAAAATTTTTATATATTTGTATTTTTTGAAAAATATTTTCAATCCCACTTTTTTCATTCTATTTTAAAAGGGTAAATTTATTTTCAAAACAATCATGTTTTATTTTCTCATTACCATCTTCCTTTTTTTTCTTCAATTTTTTTTTTAATCTTTCTATTTTTCAAAAATATTTTCAATCCCTCTTCTTTCCTTCTATTTTTAAGGTTACAGTTTTTTTTTTTTTTAAAAAAAATATTTTTCAAAACTATCAAAATTTTAATTTCATAGTTTTAATTTCAAAACTATCAAAATATTTTATAAAAAACTACTTTTTATCTTTTTTTTCCTTGGATTTTAAAACATAAATTTTTTTATGAAAACAATCACATTTTATTTCTTACTACAATCTTTCTTTCTTTTTTTCTTTTCAAATTTTTTTAAAATTTTCTATTTCAAAAAAAATTTTCAATCCCACTTCTTTTCTTTTTATTTTAATATTTGTATTCAAAACTATTAAAATTTTATTTTCTAATTACCATCCTTATTTTTTATAAAAATAAAATATTTTTACCATTCTATTTTTTCAAAAAAAAATTTCAATCCTAGTTTTTCCTTTATATTTTTAAAGTTTTCATTTTTTTTTTCAAAACTATCAAAAATTTATTTTCTAATTACCATAAAAAAATGTTAAGAAATTTCTATTTTTCAAAAATATTTTCAATCCTTTTTTATCCTTCTATTTTTTAAGTTTTCAATTTTTTTTTCAAAACAATCCAGATTTTATTTTTTTATTTCCATCATCTTTCTTTTATTTTTCTTTTTATGTTTTTTTTTAGAAAAAAACTATTTACACTTTAGTTTTTGAAAAATATTTTTAAGTCATATTTTTTTCATTCTGTCATAAACTTTAATTTTATTTTAAAAACTACCATACTTGATTTCTTTATTACAATATTGCTTTTTTTTTTTTTTCAATTTTTTTAAACATTCTTTTTTTCAAAAATATTTTCAATCCCTCTTTTTTCTTATATTTTTAGATTTTTCAATTTTTTTTTTTCAAAACTATCAAAATTTTAATTTCATATTACCATCATTTTTTTTTAAAAAAAAAATATTTTTAATCCATTTTTCCTTGGATTTTAAAACTTAAATTTAATTATCTAAACAATCACATTTTATTTTCTTACTACAATCTTGCTTTTTTTTTTTAAAATTTTTTTTTTTTTTGCAAAAATTTTTAAAATTTTATATTTTTCAAAAAAACATTTCAATCCTACTTTTAATTTTAATATTTGACTTTTTTCAAAACCATTAAAATTTTATTTTCCAATTACCATCCTAATTTTTTATAAAAATAAAATATTTTTACCATTCTATTTTTTCAAAATTTTTTTCAATCCTTCTTTTTCTTCTTATTTTTAAAGTTTACAATTTTTTTTTTCAAAACTATCAATTTTTTATTTTCAAATTACCATAAAAAAATCTTATGACATTTCTATTTTTCAAAAATATTTTCAATTCTTTTTTTTCCTTCTATTTTTAAAGTTTACAAATATTTTTCAAAACTATCAAAATTTTATTTTTTATTTTCATCATATTTCTTTTATTTGAATATTTATTTTTTATTTTTTTAAAAAATCTTTCTACACTTTCTTTTTTGAAAAATCTTTTTAATTCTTCTTTTTTCATTGTATTATAAAACTTTAATTTTATTTTAAAAGCTACCACACTTGATTTCCTTATTACAATCTTGCTGTTTTATTTTCAATTTTTTTTTAAACATTCTTTTTTTCAAATATATTTTCAATCATCTTTTTTCCCTATATTTTTAAAGTTATCAATTTTTTTTTTCAAAACTATCAAAATTTTAATTTTATATTACCATCATCTTTCTTTTTTTAAAAACTATTTTTAATCCTTTTTTTTTCCTTGGATTTTAAAACATAAATTTTATTATCAAAACAATCACATTTTATTTTCTTATTACAGTCTTGTTTTTTTTTTCAAAATTATTTAAAATTTTCTATTTTTTAAAAAAATTTCAATCCCACTTTTTGTCTTTTTATTTTAATATCTTAGTTTTTTCAAAACTATAAAAATTTTATTTTCAAATTACCATAAAAAAAATCTTATGACATTTCTATTTTTCAAAAATATTAATAATCCTTTTTTTACTTTTTGATTCTAAAATTAAAACTTTATTTTTTTTTTATTTCCATCATCTGTCTTTTATTTTTATTTTTATTTTAAAAAAATATTTTTACACTTTCTTTTTTGAATAATATTTTTAATTCCTCTTTTTTCATTCTATTATAAAAATTTTATTTATTTTAAAAACTACCACACTTGAGTTCCATATTACAATCTTGCTTTTCTTTTTATTTTCAATCCCTCTTTTTTTCCTTGGATTTTAAAACATAAATTTTATTATCAAACAATCACATTTTATTTTCTTACTAGAATCTTGCTTTTTTTTTTCAAATATTTTTGTAGATATATAAATTTTATTTATATATTTAAATATATAATTAAATATTATTTATATATTTTAAATAAATATTTATATTTATATTTTATATATTTAGATATTGGAAGGTTCACCTCCTTAGATGAGTGACACGTGATAACTTTATAGCCATTGATTGTCACCCACTTCATCTATCAATAGAGGGCAAATTCTCTCAAGAAAAGGTTACACTTACTCACTCACTCACACATACTCACTCACACACACTCAAGAAGCTGAGAAGTTGAGAGATATTCGAAGGATATTGAACCTTTGTCAAAATCGGCCCTTCCTCTCCATGTCCATTCCGAGACAAAGTCCAAAGCCTTCGGAGGAAGAAATCATATTGTCTGATAGATCTAGATCCAAGCCCAAAAGCCTTCGACTTCGAATCCATTATGAGATCCAGCCCAAAAAGCCCCTCGAATCCCCGACGGATCGAATCAAAGGATCCATAGAGATTGGACACTTGTAATCTTATTGTTATATAATTATTGTATTCAATTATCGTATTTCTTGTAATTTTGATTTTACAAGAAATAAAAGAAATTATTGTCCACAAATTTGGCACGCCCAGTGGGACAATCTCTACCGTTTATCTCTTTCCGTCAATACCATTGAAATAGAGTCCAAGAATGATGTCCGCAAAGTTGATTCAAATGACGTTGCTGCGGAGGTAAGTGTTTGAGTTTTGACTTCTGCGACCTATGTCGGTCCTACCACGCGAAGCAAAGGAAAGGTGATTGTTGATTTGAAGAAGAGACCAATTGACGACGTATCCCACAAATTCACCAACCCTTATTTTGACGTTGCTGCAACGAAGAACCAACCGCGAGGCGTTATACGTGAAGTGATTCAAGGGACGCTTACAATGTTGGAAAACAAGATTGACGCAAACAAAGAAAAATCAAAAAATGAAGATTTCTTTGCGGATTCTACAAGTAATATCCAACAAGATCAAATGAATACCGATGATGGCCTTGAAGATTCCGCTGCAAATACCTCTGTCATGCTTGATATGATGTCAAATGCGTCAAACCTATAAGAACAATTGGCAAACTTGACAATGTTGGTGGAAGACCTCACATCACAATTGGCGAAGCAAGATCGGATCATTGCGCAATTGGTGAGTAGCAATGGTAAGTCTACTCCGACAATGCAAAGGTACGTTGAGACTACATGAAACAATGTTACCTCAAAGCGAAAATAAGAACCAAATGATTTTGGGGCATTCAATGGTGCTGAAAAACAATTTCAAGTTGTTGATGGATCCAAAACAAACGAAGAAGAATAGACAATTCATGTTTCTGCTGATGGACTCATTCTGACGAATAAATTAAAAAAATTCATTACATGTATGATAACTAATAAATATGCAGGAAAATCAATATCATCCTCTGCGTATTCAAAGCCATATTCGAGGAGGATTGCTAGTTTGAAGATGCTTGAAGGATATCTTCCTCCAAAATTGCAATGGAAGGATGAACCAGTTGTTGATTATATCAACCAATGGAGAAGTTTGAATTTGAATTACAGAGATAAATTATGTCAAAAATCTGCGATCGAGATGTGCATCCAAGGAATGAAATGAAACCTTCAATACATTTTTAACGGAATCCAACCAAACATATTTGAAGAATTAGCTACATGCAGACGAGATATGAAGCTAAGTATTATCGCCATTCAAAAATTTGAAATTCATGTTCAACAACAGCAACTTCAAAGTAGGGGCAATGTTTCCTCGGAATCCGAAGATGAAGAGTCAACTTCAAATGTTGACGATGCTTGAATCAAATCATTAGCCTTTCCTCCTAGATGTACGAGGTTAAACCGCAAGTTACTCATTGATATGAGTATAAACTATTAAAGCAAAGAAAGGTCCTTGACACGAGTGTAAACTGTTTACATGTTCGAAGAAACTCCTTGACACGAGCGTAAACTGTCTACATGTTCGAACAAAACTCCTTGATACGAGCGTAAACTGTCTACATGTTTGAAAAAGACTCTTTGATATGAGTGTAAACTGTCTAAAAATTTGAGGAAAGCTCCTTGATACGAGCGTAAACTGTCTACATATTTGAAGAAGGCGCCTTGATACGAGTATAAAATGTCTACAAATTTGAAGAAAGCTCCTTGATACGAGCGTAAACTGTCTACATGTTTGAAGAAGGTTCCTTGATACAAGTATAAACTGTCTACAAATTTGAAGAAAGCTCCTTGATACGAGCGTAAATTGTCTACATGTTTGAAAAAGGCTCCTTGATACGAGTCTAAACTTTCTACAAATTTGAAGAAAGCTCCTTGATACGAGCGTAAAATGTTCACATGTTTGAAGAAAGCTCCTTCATACGAGTATAAACTGTCTACAAATTTGAAGAAAGCTCTTTGATACAAGCTTAAACTGTCTACATGTTTGAAGAAGGCTCCTTGATACGAGTATAAACTGTCTACAAATTTGAAGAAGGCTCCTTGATACGAGTGTAAACTATCTACCATTGACTAAAGCTCTTTGATACGAGTGTAAACTATCTACATGATGATAATGATGTGAAGGCTCCTTAGCACGAGTATAAACTGTTCATATGTTGATACTAAAATGCTCCTCCTAGACGTAAGAGGTTAAACCGCATGTTATACTTGATATGAGTTTAAACTATCTGCAAATTCGAAGAAGGCTCCTTGATACGAGTGAAAAATGTCTATAAATTTGAAGAAGGCTCCTTGACACGAGTGAAAAATCTCTACAAATTTTATTTATATATTTAAATATATAATTAAATATTATTTATATATTTTAAATATATATTTATATTTATATTTTATATATTTAGATATTGGAAGATTCACCCCATTAGATGAGTGACACTTAACAACTTCATAGCCATTGATTGTTACCCACTTCATCTATAAATAGATGACAAATTCTCTCAAGAAAAGGTTACACTTACTCACTCACTCACACACACTCAAGAAGCTAAGAAATTGAGAGAAATTCAAAGGATACCGAACCTCTGTCAAAATTGGCCTTTCCTCTCCAAGTCCATTTTGAGACAAAGTCCAAAGCCCTTGGAAGAGAAAATCATATTGTTCGATAGATCGAGATCAAGCCTAAAAGCCCTCGACTTCGAATCCATTCCAAGATCCAGCCCAAAGAAATCAAATCCATTGGATCGAGACAAGCCCAAAACGCCCCTCAAATCCACGATGGATCGAATCAACGGATCCATAGAGATTGGACCCTTGTAATCTTATTGTTATATGATTATTGTATTCAATTATCGAATTTCTTGTAATTTTGATTTTATAGGAAATAAAAGAAATTATTGTCCACAAATTTATAAATTTTCTATTTTCAAAAACATATTTTCAATCCCTCTTTTTTCATTCTATTTTAAAATTTTAATTCTTTTTCAAAACTATTAAAATTTTATTTTCTAATTACCATCCTTATTTTTTATAAAAATAAAATATTTTTACCATTATTTATTTTTCAAAAAAAATTTCAATCCTTCTTTTTCTCTTTCTATTTTTAAAGTTTTTTTTTTTTTTCAAAACTATTAATATTTTATTTTCTAATTACCATAAAAAAATCTTATGACATTTTTGTTTTTCAAAAATATTTTCAATCCATCTTTTTCCCTTCTATTCTTAAAGTTTTCATTTTTTTTCAAAACTATCAAAATTTTATTTTTTTATTATCATCATGTAATACCCCTAATTTATTTTAAGGGGCTTTGTGTGATATTTATAGAGTTTGAGGACTAAGTATTAATTATTTAATAGTTAGAAAAAAAAAAAAAGAGGCGGCTATATTTGTCTGTCAAGTTAACATAGGGTTCTTTTCATTTCGGAACTAGAGAGCCGCCAGAGATGAGAGAAATTAGGGCATTCTGGATATTAAGAATTTGGTGGAAAAAGTAAGAGATTTTATTGCGTATGTTATTATTATGATGATAGGATAGAGTTATAGTTTCTAATTCAGTGAAATGGATTTGTTGGTAGAGTTTGAAGAGACGGAAAATTTAGAAGCGGAATATTTGAGCTCGGATTTTTAGTTTACTCAATCAAGGTAGGTGGAACTATCATTTTCTTTTAATTATCGTAAATAAAATTTTTCAAGCATGATTGGAATGATTTACAGTATTAAAACAGTGAATGCGAATGATTGTAATCTGATTGTTTTAAATGTTTTAAATGGTATTTATCGTTAATTGAAAGTTTTCGTAAACTTGATATATATATATATATATATATATATATATATATATTTAATTTGTTTATTAGGAATTTGTTTGACTGTTAATTTTTTTATTATTAGAAAATTTAGGGTTTTGAATCGATTTATTAGGTTTTTCTGAATAATTGATTTATTACGGATCTTTATCATCGGAATTAAGAACTAATGGAAATTTTTATGGCGACGATAATATTATATATATATATATATATAATATTCTCGTGTATTTATATGTGTCTTTAAAGAAAAGATAAGATTTAAAGTTTTGATATATTTTTAAATGTATCGATTGAACTCTATTGTTTAAAAAAAAAAGAGAAGAATGAAACGTGTAGATGTATATATATGTATAGTTATATATACTTTTTATATACTTTTATATTTAATAAAAGATAAAGTTTTAAAAGAGAATATTTTTAAAAAATTATGTATAGTAAATGAAAGTGGAGTTTCTTTTTAAATGTGTAG
The DNA here is from genome assembly GCA_025388415.1 of Cynanchum wilfordii. Classification (NCBI taxonomy): domain Eukaryota; kingdom Viridiplantae; phylum Streptophyta; class Magnoliopsida; order Gentianales; family Apocynaceae; genus Cynanchum; species Cynanchum wilfordii. The sequence continues at coordinate 22,529 of JAHSUH010004137.1, forward strand.
AAAAACTAAAATATAGGAAATTTTATCTTTTTATTCAAATTTGAATAGTTTGATGATTTTAAATGTTATGTAAATAATTTATATATTATTTTTAAGTAAACTATTTTTAAAGTGCAGTGTACTACTTTTCAGAATATTTAATTATTGTTATATTCTTATTTATTGAAGTTATTTTGGAAATTTGTATTTTAAATTATTTTAAATCCAGTATTTTAAAAGATATTATGTTTTTGAATTATTTTCATAATCTTAAGATATTGGGTGTTGAATCTTGTTATTATAAAATCTTGGAAATGTTTTATTTTGAATTATGATTTAATCATTAAATTAAATAGTAAAGTTTTATTTGTTTATTATGTAGTAAAATCTTGATTTTTATACTTTCCGATGTTATTGGGGATAACTTGATGAATTAACAAGGAACATGTTCCACCTTAAAAGAAATTTCTTTCCATTGACATGGACAAAAAGCCACCCAAATGAAAAAGTAATGGCCCTCTCCTAACGGGTATAAAGGTAGGAACCGAGCCTATAAACTCTACCTCTTACTCCTATAAACTCTACCTCTTCACTCTCTGTCGCCTCTATTTATAGGAGTAAGAGGTAGAGTTTGAGAAGACTTGAAATCCTGAAATTCCCGCCTCCGGAGACCTACTACGCCCGTATGAGACTTGCTACGCCCGTAGTAGCTATAACTATGCTCGTAGTAGTTTGATTTCCTTGGACTACGCCCGTATTCGGGGATCCCCTACTCCTGTAGCAATGCTACGCCTGTAGTCCCTGTATTATGGCCGTAGAAAAGTCTTCAAAAATTGCAATTTAGTCACCGATTTCTTCATTTCTTCAATTTCAGTCTGGAAACTCGGAAAAAGTGAAAACAGAGCAAATTTGCGTAATTTCCAGTTAATTAAGTCCAATTAAACTCTAAATTAAACACAATTACCCATAATTACCCCTTAAAAACATGATATAAATCGACATATCAATAATGTCAATTTGAAAGATTTATCATGAAAGATTTATTCTCTTTTACTTTTCTTGGTTTATTGATAAGAATGTTTTGGAAAATTATTATTATTATTTTTACTACTATTGTTATTTTTATAAAGATAGTTTTTAAGGAAGAGAATGTTCTACCCATTGAGTAGTTTGTACTCACCCCCTATGACTCTTACCATTACAGGTGATATTGAAGACTATGAATTTTAGGAGGATGACCTTTGGGATGATGATTTTTTAATAAGAGAGTTGAAGTTATTTCCTTTTTTATTTAGAATAATTTCCTATTGTATAAGAAACTTACAATTAGTGATTTGAGTATTTGTTACTTATAAGTTTGAAATTTTTATATATAATTTTATGGGATTTATTACAATGTAATGATTTTATTAGAAGAATTATGTTATGAAATGTAAGAGGCTTGACATTCTTTGGGGAAACTTAGGAAATGTTGTCGTGTTACTTCCCTAGAAAGGGGCGTGACACATCATCTTTCTTTCTTTATGTTTTTTTAAAAATAATTATTCTTATGCAAATTATCACATTTTATTTACTTATAAAATCTTGCTTTTTTAAATTTTTTTTAAAAATTTTCTAGTTTCAAAAAATATTTACAATCCTTGTTTTCCCTTTCTATTTAAAAATTTTTAAGTCTTTTTCAAAACTATTATAATTTTTTCCCCTAAATACCATATATATATTTTTTATGAAATTCTTTTCACCTTTCTATTTTTCAAAAATATTAACAATTCCTTTTTTTCCTTCTATTTTTAAAGTTTTCATTTTTTTTCAAAACTATCAAAATTTTATTTTCTTATTTCCATCATCTTTCTTTTTTTTTTTTTTTTTTTTAAAAAAAAAATTCATTTTACACTTTCATTTTTTGAAAAACATTTTTAATACCTCTTTATTCCTTATATTTTAAAACTTTAATTTATTTTCAAAACTCTCACATTTATTTCCTAATTACAATTTTGCTTTTTTATTTTTAAATTTTTTTTAAACATTTTATTTTTCAAAAATATTTTCAATCTTTTTTTTTTCATATTTTTAAGGTTTTCATTTTTTTTTTCAAAGCTATAAAAATTTTATTTTCATATTTACCATCATCTTTCTTTTTTTTTTTTTTTAAAAAAAACTATACCCTCCTTTTTTCCTTCGATTTTTAAACATAAATTTTATTACCAAAATTATTACATCTTATTTTCTTATTACAATCTTGTTTTTTTTTTTCAAAATTCTTTAAAATTTTCGATCCCAATTTTTTTCTTCTACTCTAATATTTTATTTTTTTTTAATAAAAAAAAATCTTATAAGCTTTCTATTTTTCAAAAAATTTTCAATCCTTCTTTTTTACCTTTCTATATTTCAAAAATATTAACAATGACTTTTTTCCTTTTAATTTAAAGTGTCCATTTTTTTTAAACTATCAAAATTTTATTTTCTCATTACCATCAGCTTTATTTTTTTTTTAGAAAAAAAAAATTCTTTTTACACTTTCTTTTATGAAAAACATTTTTAATTCCTCTTTTTTTCCTTCTATTTTAAAACTATCACATTTTATTTTTTTATTACAATCTTGCTTTTTTATCTTCAAAAATATTTTCAATCCCTCTTTTTTCCTTATATTCTTAAAGTTTTCAAATTTTTTTTTCGGAACTATCAAAAGTTTATTTTTATATTTGATATGTGTTTTGGTTAATATATTATTGAGCATAGATTATGATTTAAATTGAATTAAGTGTAGTAGAGAAGAACAAATAGGATGTCACTTAATTAACCAAAACCTAAGGCAGAGTACTTATCGTATGTAGATAGTAACATGGTAGTATCAACAATTTTACATTTATAATATTATTGTTTTCCCCCAAGAACGTTGGTGATGGCGTATTAGCATCTATCAATTATGACAAGTGATAACGCTAAATTTGGTAATGTTTTGGAAGGGTATTTGTGCATAATTGTTGAGGATTATTAGAGTAAATTGAGATAAATATGTTAATTGTGCACTTAATTGTGATATTTTTGTTTTCGGGAAGTTTGTGGAATCAATTGATCAAAGAGCGAAGTTCGGGGACTAAATATGCAATTTCCGGAAAGATTTACACAACCAACCCAGGAACACGCGCTCGGACCAAGAACACGCCCTTCAGGAAGACTCAACACGCCCGCCAAGCTTTAGAACACGTGCTCGGATAAAAGACCACGCCGGACAAAAGGAAGAACATGGCCCGAAGAAACCACGCGCGCTGATAAACCCGTCACCCGAGCCCGTGTTGCGTGTAACACTCGAGCCCGTGTTGATGCTCTGTTCCGAGATTTTAGAGAATTTTGTGTAAAATTACTATTTTACCCCTGTTTTGGTTATCTATAAATATTGGGATTTTTACCAATATTTGAGGTTGGATCAAGGTTGGATAGAGGTTTGATTAGGCTGAATAGCTAAGTAATTGTAAAGGTTTGGTAGAACTTAGAGAGAGATCTATACTTTGATTTTCCAATTTTCTTAGAGATTACTCTCTACTTGTTGTAGTATTGAGTATCTTGGGATTGATTTGGTAGGTTTGCCTCGATCCGTAAGGAAATTTACTGAATATATTCTAGGGTATTTGGGCTACACAAATTGAAGATCCAAGTTGAAGAAGCAAAGAAGAATCAAGAGAAGGAGTTGAAGAGGAAGAAGGTTTAATGTCTATGTTTTACTTTCCCCTTTTCTTCTATTATTCCTTGTTATTCTTTGTAATTAGTTAACCAACCTTAGGAATTCTCATTTCTACATTTCTTATAGGTAGATTTGGTTGGTTTTATTTTACAAATTACTTGAGATATTGTGATGTTCTTGGATGGAATGATTGTGGTTTTATTAATTCGAATTGCAATTTCATTGATGATTTTAGATCTGAATTTTATCTTTAGTACAAGCTTTGATTTGAGATTGTGGTTCGGATTAACACTAATTGTTAGGCCGGACCAGGATATACGATTAGTGCCAAGTTGATGTGATTAGTTTCCTATTGATGGACCGGACCAGGATGATTGATGGGAGATTTGATCTTGTCAACATTCAAGTGTTCTTAATCTAGGAATTTCTTGCCACGATCCGTATGGAAGAGATTCTACTTTAGACTTGAATTTGGTGGAGCTATGATACTAGATCCAAGATTATCCTATACTTGGTATTTTGTATCCTCTTATCTCACCTATATTTTACAAAGAATTCCTCCCAACCTTTTTACTTGCTTTATTCCTTACATTGTTCATTTAATTTGCTTTCTAGATTTAGAAATCAATCTTATCATTCTTGATATTTGTTGGTTTACTTGTTGAATGATCCTTATTTTCATAATTAGTTTGATTATATTTTCCACACTAGAATTTAATAGAAGTCTTAGGGAAAAACGAATTTTTATAAATTTAAAATCTGAATACCACCTTATTTACTAAACTATTTCGATAGGTGCTCTGCCTAATTGAGTTATTTTATTTGTGGCAAACCTATTTTAATATTAAAGATTATTATTATTTTTAGTATTATTTATTCGATTATTTATATTATTTATATTAATATTTTATAACTCAAATAACACATCGGATTTTTTGGCGCGTCTTGCGGGGAATCCTATTAATTTTCTTGATGTTTTTCCTCTAAGTTCGTTGTAATTTTTGGGAAAAATTTTCATCAACGGTGTGAAATTTATAACGAATTAATTTTGATATGATTTGTTTTATGATATCATTCTCAAGTAACTTTTACTTTTCATGTCTAATTATTAGAATATCTTTTATCTCTTTGATAGATCTTGGATATTTGCTTGATCGATTTTATTTCATTTAGTTTAGATGTTTCAATTTCACTTGTTTCTTATTCTTAGTTGAGTAGTTTAATTTTGATTCTTTGATTTTTCTTATTCTTACTTTAGTAGTTTTCTTATGTTACTTGTATTTTGTTTCTCTTGCTTTCTTATTGATTTGTTTTTCTTAGAATTTCTTTTGTTTAGATTATAGATTTTTGGATTTAGATCTTAGGTTAGATGATTTAGTATCATGATTTTTAGGTTTAGTTAGTATTTTGGTTAGTTTAGATCCCTTAGGTAAACTTTTACTTAGAGATTTTGGTTAGATATAGCTTAGATATTTTGGATTTAGGTTAACTTTAGTTGATCTAGATTAGATAGCTTAGTTAGTTTAGTGCTTTAGATTAGGTTAGCTTTTGATTCTTTAGATCCTTATCCTTTAGAATAACTTAGATCTTAGGTTTAACATCTTAGTTTGATCTTTAGTTTTAGAATATTTAGATCTAATTGTTTTTCCTATTTTCTAACTTGACATAGTTTGTTCTAATCTTTTCTAACTTTCTCTAATTAGATTCTTAGGTATGGATAGTATAAGATCTAACTAGTCTTCTAACTTGATTCTCTCTTTGATTGATTTCTATTTCATGTTCTTAGATGTATTTCCATGCTTTCGTTTTATGATTTTTGATAGTTGTTATAGATATTATCTTGATTTTAGGTATTATGTTAGAGTAGTTTAGTTTACTTCTCTTCTAAATCTTACACTACCAGAAATTTCAAGATTTGCGACGGATTTGGCCGTCGCAAAAAACCCCGTCGCCGATAGCGACCGACCAGAAATCCGTCGCAAATTGCGACCGATTTAGCCGTCGCAAATTGCGACCAATTTGTGACGATTTAGCCGTCGCAAATTGCGACCGATTTGCGACCATTTCGGTCGCACATTCGCGATTTGTTTTGCGACCGATTAGAAGCCGATTGCGCGAAGTGGCCGATTAGCAATTTTGCGACCCGAACCGATTTATTTACCAATTTGCGACCGCGATGCCGAATTTGCGACCGATTTGCGACCGTTGCAATTTGCAATTTGCGACCGATTTGCAACCGATTTGGCCGTCGCTATTTTTTTTTACAAATTTAAATTATTTTATTTTTTATTTAATAAATGTATAAAATTATTTATTAAAAATCTATAAATTTATTTAAATATATATATATATATATAAAAACCATTTAACTCTAACTAAATTAAAACATATATCAAAACCCCAAAAAATAAAACATTCTAAAATGCCATTACATTGAGCATATATAAATTCCATACAAAAAACATTCCAAAATGTCATTGTAGTAATAATATATCAATTTCATACAACAAACATCCTAAAATGTCATTCTCAAAATAGACTATGAAATAGTGATATAAAAAAGACTTGTGGATTAGGACGGATTGTCGGCTAGAGTATGCTCATTACCATCATCAGCAAATAGAGTCGACGAAACTGGTGGTAATGATGATGATCCAGCATGTTCCGCAATTTGCTTTAAATACATGCGAACATCTTCATATCTTGATACTTTTTCTTCTAATTCATGATATTTATTATCCTTCTCCTTCACCTTTTCTTCCAATTCAACTACTTTGTTTGCAAGCTCAATCACTGTTGGTGTAGTACTTGTAAGCTCATTTAATTGAGACTTTACGAGAGGAGATTCCGATCCCAAGCCAAAAGCTAAACCCTTTTTGAACCCACCACATGCTTCAACAAACAACTCCTTATCATTAGGAATGGCGGAACTCTCAACAGAGCCCGAGGATGATGAAACATGTGAATAATGCTCTTTAAGTCGAGTGAAGTCTTCCTAAAAAATGTAAATACATAATTAAAACGATGTAAAAAAAATACATATTGATATAAATATGAGGAAATACATAAAACCAATCAAATTAATGCTAGAAATAAATATAAACAGTAAACATGATATATAAAAGTTGAAGAGAATATTACCATTGCCTTCTTGGAGCGTTCATTGATAAACTCGCCCTTGTTTGGCCCAGATTGAAATACATGCAAGCGTTTGAAAATTTCGCTATAGTCGACATTTGGTCATTCTTGTCGCTATATTACTCAAAAAAGAGAAGAAAAATCTCATCAACAACAATCCAAAAAAACACAATTACAACTATACTTGGAGCATCCAATCAAAAAAAAAAATGCAATTACATATATACGTGGATCATCATATCAATCAAATCTCAAGTTAAAAAATAAATTCATTTCAATGCCACAATCACAACGAACTAGAACTTCTAAGACCATATAAGCTAACATGATTTCATACAAAATATATACAAATCATGGAACAATGGACTGCATTCATCTATCAACATCATATCAATCAAATCTCAAGTTCTAAAATAAATTCAATTCAATGCCACAACCACAACGAACTAGAACTTCCAAGACCATATAAACTAACATTATTTCATACAAAATATATACTAATCATATATACACACAAAGCCTCATGAAAGTCGGGGAGATTAATTACTAACCGCACGATCTTCATGTTCTGTAAAGGAAATTGATCCACCAGTATGACTAGGACCAACTAAAGACTTGTTTCTTTTAGCAACAACCGAGATTCTCTTAAAATCTTCATTGTTCCAATGTGCAAGAAGTTGCCTCCAGTGTTGTAAATCTATCCATGTAGGACAAGAATTTGTAAACCTCTCTCTATCTCGAGCAAGATGATCGGATAGTCTTCTTCGACAAATCTTCTCCCAATTCCTTCGTATCAATACACTATCATGTTTTTCCCATCGAAATGATCTCTACAAAATATATAAAATTATTTTAATTAAATTAAAAATATGATATTAGTAAGACATTTAAAAGGATTAAATGATTAAGTAGTTAATAAATTGAACGATTTTCCAATAACAAAATTCTTTATGTAAATGAATTATAGAAAATATCATCACTTACGCTAAAAGTTTGAAACCAAATGTCTTTCACTTCGTTGGGCACATCTGAAAAAGTGGGCCATGGTCCTACAAAATGGGCCTTGAAAGATTGTGTAATTGTATGAACACAATTTTTAGACCCTTCAAACCTATGAAATAAACCAAGAAAATCAAGTAAACTAAATAAAATCCTAAACAAAATGGAATAAGAAAAGAAAAGGAAAACAGAAAGAAAAATGAAATAAAGGAAGAAATGAAAATGCATGCAAATGAATGAAGTGAAGAAATTAATTAAAGAAGCATGCAGTGAAGGAATTTAAAGAATAAAACTTGGAGGATTGAAGAATTAAAAATGAAAAGCATGCAAAATTTAATTGAAATTAATTGGAAAAGGAATGCACGAAACTGAAATTACAATGCAATATACATACATATATTTATATCTATACATATATGGCTAGTACTGTGTTCAAAGTAAATTTCCAGAACTTCTTTTTTCCAAGTTTCACTGCTGGCCCATTATGAATACTATGAGTTATATCTAGAGAGGTTATTTGGGCTTTCAAATTGGGTCATATGTTTTTTAATTATACTCTACTTCGTGTTGGACTGTCTTTTGACTTTATATATATTAAAATGTTTTACAAACATAAATAAAATCAACTAGAACATGAAATAAGATATGAATTGAAAATAAATCTCTAATAACTAAAATTCCTAAGACAAGTACTAAAATAAGAACAAGAACAAGAACATTCTAAGATCAACAATAATCAACTCAAGTATAAATCAAAATAGTCTAAAAATAAATTAAATGGATCAACTTAAAAATATCAAATCAATCAAGAAGAATCAAATTTCATGATCTATCCGGAAGATCAAATGGATAAGAAATAAAAGTAACTAGAGATTGATTCAATCATTTAAAAGTATATTTATAAGTTAGGAAAGTTATAAATACCGAAAAGCTCGTGGTCGTATAAGTGGTCGAGGATCTGAAGTTTCCGTGGAAATAGCAGTTGAATCAACCGATGAATGCCTTGTATGAATATTATCACTCATTCCTGCATATACAAAGTTAATGATTAAAAAAATGGCACTGAGGTTGAAGAAGTATGTGTTGATGACCTATATCCTTCACCATGAGATATCCATTCATAGTAATTACTAACAAACCCCTTCCTATACAAGTGAACCTTAACCATATCCGGTTCTTCAAATTTCATGTTCTTACACTTTGCACAAGGACATCTAATTTTACCCGATATTGAATTAGATACAACAAAAGAGATGAAAGCATTAACTCCTCTTTCGAATTCAATAGTAATTCCCTTTATTCCGGCAACATATCTTCTATCCATCCAACTACGATCCTCCATTAATAATAATTTAAAAATATCACAATAAATGATAACTAAAATGATTCCTACAATTGGAAAGAAAAGGAAAAAAAAAAAGCAGTTCGAAATCAACAAAGAAATACAACAAAACTTAGGAAAAATGTGATCATGAAGTCATGCACAAGCTCTTGTAGTTTATCTCTAAATAACACATTCCCTTGGAAGCCACCTATATGCAACTATATGCAATCTACATTAATAATGGAAGACAACTAATATATAAAATATATATATATATATATATATATATATATATATATATATATATATATATATATATATATATATATATATATATATATATATATATATATATATATATATATATATATATTTGTGTGTATGGGAAAAGAAAGGAGAGGAGGGTTTATTTGTGTAATTTTTACTTTTCCCCTACCTTTTTACTTTATGTTTTATCTTTTTTACTTTAATATATATATATATATATATATATATATATATATACATATAAGGACATTAAAAAAGCACTTTCATGGTGCTTCACACTGACGTTTGTGTCACTGAACATATATATATATATATATATACACATATATATATATATATATCTATATACACAAATATATATATATATATACACATAACTCCTCTTTCGAATTCAATAGTAATTCCCTTTATTCCGGCAACATATCTTCTATCCATCCAACTACGATCCTCCATTAATAATAATTTAAAAATATCACAATAAATGATAACTAAAATGATTCCTACAATTCATGCAATATAAATACAGTACACTATCTTATACTATTTCCATGCAATGCAACAAATTGCCCAAATATCAAAGAAACACCTAACTATCATGCATAACACCATAATGCCATAAAAAGTTGGGTGTATGTCTTCCCTTGGATGCATTCAATGGGTGTATGCCTTCCAATATTATAGAGTTGGATATATAAAAAGTTTTATTGCAGGGTACTTTGGGAAAATCGTGGCTTACCTTTGGCTTTTGTGCAAGAACTGCAATTGCTGCCTCAAGCTTGCAACTTCCCTTTGCCAAAACTGCCAAAAAAAAAAAAAACAAAAGATAAGTATGAAAGAAAAAAGAAATAAAGGAAGAAATGAAAATGCATGCAAATGAATGAAGTGAAGAAATAAAGTAAAGAAGCTGCAGTGAAGGAATTTAAAGAATAAAAAATGGAGGATTGAAGAATTAAAAATGAAAAGCATGCAAAATTTAATTCAATTCTGCCCACTTGAGAAAATGATTGATATAGTAATTCATGATAATCAACAACAACAACTTGGCTATTATTGCTTTTTCAACCCAAAAAAAGGGATTTCTTTATAATTTAATGGCTTATCAAATACTACCTTCTCGCATGTATATATCTATCTATTGTGCTTTCTGAAAGGCACTCACACAGAGCAATTTGCTTTCATTAGTAAGCAATTGAAATTTTATTAAAAACAAAGCAAATACAAAATTCTACCTAACATGGCTACTGGAATTTTTCAAAAGAAACATAGCAGTGTACATCAAAGCTACCGGAAATTCCAAAGAAATAGTATGCAAAAAGATATTGTACTACACAAAACTGAAATTAAAATGCAATATACATACATATATCTATATCTACACTACTGTATTGGAAAAATAAAAGCAATGGAATTACAAAGAACCTACTGAATCTTTATGCAATATAATCTCTATCTTAGAAGGAAATATAACCCACCCAATTAATATTAAGGTTTCCCAACAAAGAATAGGTTTTCCTAGCACAACACCAAAAAAAGAAGATATTTACACAAAAAAAAAAAAAAAAAACACTTACCGCAAGTATAGAGAATGAGAAGATGTGTCACAATTTGTTAATTTCCCCTGCAAGTAGGTTAATCCTAGAAGAGAAGAGAAGAAGAAGAAGAAGAAAGCCTGCTGTGGGTATGGGAAGAGAAAGTCTGGGGTATGGGAAAAGAAAGGAGAGGAGGGTTTGTTTGTCTAATTTTTACTTTTCCCCTAACTTTTTGCTTTATGTTTTTTTTTTTTTTTTTACTTATATATATATATATATATATATATATATATATATATATATATATATATAAAAGGACATTAAAAAAGCACTTCCATGGTGCTTCACACTGAAGTTTGTGTCACTGAATATATATATATTCAGAAAAATAGTTAATCATATGATATATGGTGGATATATTTAGTTAATGTCGGGCTAGTTAATGTCGGGCTCAGAAAAATTATATTTAGTTGGAATGTGATATGATATATGGTGGATATTATAACATTTATTTTATTTTATATATTATATTTATCATAATATCATAATATCATAATATCATAATATTTATCTTTTATATTATCTTTATATATATCATAATATTTAATCAACCATAGATATACATTTCTTAACCACTTAGAAGTCTATTTTTTTATTGGGAAATTATCATTATAAATACAAGTTAAAACGATAAGAACAAGTGGAATTCTTCTCTAAAACCACTAGTCTTTTCATTTTTTCCTCTCGTTTTGTTTATGACTTAAGCATCATAGCAGCTTTACAAGAACAATCTCCGTTTTAGCTATGTTTTTTACAGGAACGAAGATTCGAATGATCGAGACTACGGTAATTGGAGGTTGGAGGTCACATCAATATATAAGAATGATATAAGATACTCAAAGTTAATTCGATATATATATTTTTGCTATAATAAATACGATGATAAGTAATTACTTATATGTCATAGAGAGATATGCTAGTTTTTAAATAATGTGTTAATGTTGATGAAGATTATTATTCTAAATTGTTGTAAGTGGAATGTCTGCTAAGTAAGATTCCGTCTATTTCATTTATTTTTATATATATTAAGTTAATATTAAAATAATATTATATATTAAAATTTTCTCTTGATCATTCACCCTCAAAATTTCAAACAAATACAAAATTTTCCAAAATTTTCCCGCCGAAACTAAAATAAATAGAAATTAAAATTTTCCCTCCAACAATTTTTTTAAAATTAACTAAAACCTCATTTTAAAATTATATTATTTGTGCTATATTATTAGAATGTCAAAATATAAATTACATTATATTTGCAAATAAAATATATCAAATATTTATATCATATCTTTCCCACTAATACTATCAATAATCACATTAAAACAATCCAAAAGCGATCACAAATTGTGACGGCTTAGGTGGCTATTACAAAATCGATCGCAAAATTTCCAACGTCTAAAATTCAGTCGCAAAAATCGGGCGTAAATTTACAACGGCTAAAATTCGGTCGCAAATTGCGACCGCTTAGGTGGACCTCACAAAATCGGTCGCAAATATGCGACGGTAAAAATTCAGTTGCAAAATTCGGTAGCAAATTACGACGGCTTAGGTGGCCGTGGCAAAATTGGTCGCAAATTTGCGACGACAAAAATCGCAAAAATTTGGTCGCAAATTGCGCGGCCCCTAAGGCCGTCGGAAAAATTAGTCGCAATTTGCGACGGATTTGAGGCCATCGCAATTTGCGATCGCAAAGAAAATTAGTCGCAATTTGGTTGCAACGAATTTGGAGGCCACGGAAAAATGGTCGCAAATTGCGACGGATTTTTGGCCGTCGCAAAAATTAGTCACAATTTGTGACGGATTTGTGGCGCGTCGAAAAATTAGTCGCATTTTGCGACACATTTGAGGCGCCGCAAAAAAAAAACGCAAATTGGCGCGATTTGTGGCCGCCGCAAAAATTAGTCGCAATTTGCGACCGCCAAGGATGCCGTCGCAAATTTGGTCACAATTTGCGACGGATTTGAGGCGGTCGCAAAAAATGGTTGCAAATTGCGATGGATTTGTAGCCGTCGAAAGAAAATTAGTCGCAATTTGCGCCGTCCGACCGTCGCAAATTTGGTCACAATTTGCGACGGATTTGAGGCCGTCGCAAAATTTGGTCGCAAATGCCAGTTTTTCTTGTAGTGTTAGTCTCATTTACTTGTCATTTACTTGTTTTGCATTTTCATTAGTTGTCTTACATTTCTTAGTTAGTTTTGCATTTTCATATCATTTTATCTTCATTCCTTTATTTTCTTTAAGAGCTTTCTAGTTTAGTTAGTATTCTAATAATATCTTCAATTCATGAAGAATATTATCTAGATACTTACTTTTGTTAGGAATTGATGTTATATGTTTTTCTTATTTTCTATCTTTTATATGTTAGCCTTACTTTGCATTTGATATAAGTTTTGGTATAGCTTTGCTTTTAATTTCTTCTTTTGAAATTTTTAATTAGATTTTGCATGTAGTAGATTTTTCAATAAAAGGTCACCATTGATATTTTTAGATTTGCATTTTTAGGAATTTATCTAGTAATCATTGAATTCTTTATGTAATAAATATGTATAGCTTTTTGTTGAAAAGTAAGCATTCTTAGAAACTAATTCTAAGAAATGCTAGTTTAGTGACCAACATTTTTAGTTTAGTTATTTAATTCACTTCACTAGCTTTGTTACGTTTCATTTTCAGATTTCAAGTATTTTGTATTGATTGTTTTTGCATATGATTTAATTAGTTTGCATGACTTCTTTGTGTATAGCACATCTATTTTGATTGAATTCCAGTAGTTAGTTTACATTATTTGTTTTGTATGTTTTCTGTTATCGTGATTGGTTTTTATTTGATAGATTTCGATTGCATGAATCTGTTGTTCTTTGTTTTTTTTACTTAGTATATGATTTAGATGTTTTGATTGTTTGGCCAAATTGATATTATTTTGTAGTAGTACAGTTTGCATAGCTTTTACTTAGGTATAGTTTGCATGGTGATTAGGTAAATATTATTACATGGATTTCTCCTTAATTTCTGCATTCCAGTAGTTAGAATTAGGTTATTATGTTCTAATAGGTTAGTACTGCATGTTTTGTTTTTATAATCTGCATTTGCATGCTTTTGCATGGCCTATATATATGTATGTATTTTAATTGCAACTTGATCTTTCAGTAGTTTTCTTTTTGCATATACTTTATTATAGGAATAGATGTATATATATATATATATATATTATGTATCCTCATTTCCAGTAGGTAGAAGTTTGTTCTTTGTTTTCTTTGATTTTGCATGGTTAATTTAGTTAGCAAATGCATGATTTGCCTTGTTCTTATTTTCATTTTCCAGTAGGTTAGTGTATGGTATCTTTTGTGAATTCAGTTTTTGCATGATATTGTAAATAATGGTATATAGATTTGTTAGTTGTTGTAATTGCATTTCTTTTTGTTCTTCATGAATAGCATATAGTTTGTATGTATATGTTTCACTTCTTTCATATAGACATTTTGCATGATCAATTTAGAAATTCAAATGCATGAACCTTGTTGTTCTATTTTCCAGTAGCTAGATGTTTTTGTATACTTTTGTACACTGCATTTTCAGTAAAATTATTTTTGGGCAGTCCAGTAACATGCTGTTTGCATTGCTGCTGAAATTTTCAATCCTAAAATCTATTGTATGCTTGATTTTGTTCAGTTTTTGCTAAAATTTTGGCAGTACAGTTGGCAGAATTTTTGCACCACTGCTGCTGAATATTTAATCCAGTAGTTGTTACATGTTTTGTTCTGTTTTTGTCAAATTTCAGTGAGTCTTCTTCACTGTTTTTGTTGTAATCTGTCCAGATATTTGCAATTGGCAGTCTGTTTTGGTCATTCTAAAAAAATTCCAGCATGCATTCTCCTCTGTTTTGCGGAGAAATCCAGTAGCTATAAAGGTTAATTCCTCTGTTTTATTCAAAATTCCAGTAGCTAATTTATGTACAACTCTGTATTTTTCTCTGTTTTGTAAAAATTCCAGAACTGGAATTTCAATTTCCCCTGCTTTTTCCTCTGGTTTTACACTATCCGAGAGCATACATTATTTTCTCTTCATTTTCACTTCTTCAAATTAATTTCCACAATTCATTTCTCTTCCATTTCTTTTTCTTTTCTATTAAAATCCTTTTTGCATGCTATTTAATTCTTTTTCTTTCTTTCCTCCATTTTTACTTTTACAAATTCTTCTTCTTTTGTTTCAATTTATTATTTTCTAACATTCTTTCATTCTTTTTCTTCTTTCTTTCATTCAATTAATTTAATTCATTTTCTTTTTCTTATTTTTTATTAGATTAGCATTATTTAATAATCTTATATTTTATTTCCATTTATCCTTACTAATCTCTCTTTTCTTGTTTTGTAGGTAATGTGATTTCTTTCTCTTATTTTTTTTTTCTTGTTCTTTTAATTTCTTTACTAGATCGTTTGTAGTAGGACTTTTTTTTTAATTTTGTAATTTCTTTCTTTCTTTGTTTTGTTCTATTCTATCTTTCTTGATTGTTTGTTGAAGGTAATACAGGAATAAATAGGCTTCACTACAAAACCTGGAAATGCAAGTGGGACAATTGTCCGGGCAATTTTCGGAATGAGCAAAAATGATTACTCCCTAACAGCACCGAACAAAATTCCATCGAATAAATCGAAAGATGAGGTTGTTAGGGAGGACAAAGCGAGCCTTATAAAAGTCATTGAAGAAGGAAGAAACTCCTAAGAAAGGAACAAAATAAGTTCCAAGCATGCTTGCTCGGAAACAAGATTTGTCTTTCTTCCCTTTCCTTTTCCCGCTTTTATCGAGTCATACTTGGTTTTTGGCGTTCAATATTTGTCTATATCGCTTTATTAGTGCTGGATGTTCCAAGTATAGGTTTTATTATCCTGTTTGTTATGTTAAATTCCTGGATTTTCCGGATAGGGTTTATTTGTTTTATTTATTTACTTTTTAGTTGATTTTATTTATTTTTACTTGGTTTATGTACTATTTGATTTATTTAGGATTTTTATGATTATCTTTTGTGTTCATAGTTGACTTTCCCGTTTTAAATAAAATTTTCTTGTTTTTATTTTTCTAGTTTTTCGCACTTATTCCCGTTTTGTATTTATAGTTTTCTCGCACTTATTTATTTTTTCAAATAAGTTGTGGGGTATTCGCTTTTTACATTGAGGACAGTGCAATTTTCAAGTTGTGGGGTAGGTGTGTGCTCGTTTTATCTCAATTTGCAAATATTTTTTAAAAACATTTTGCTTAATTTTTCAAAAAAATTTGCTTAATTTTTCAAAATTTTCAAAATGATTAGTTTACTTGAAAAGATTATTTTGTGAACTTTGTTTTGGAATTTGATTTGCTTAGCCGATGATAGATATCGGTTGTTGATTGTTGAAAGTCTCGAGATTTGATTTAGTTCATTTTGTTGATACTTGATACGAGCATGATTATAGGAAATTCCTGAAAATCGTTTTACACAACTATTTTGGTTGGTTGTTCCGATTAGTGGACTACTTTTGGACATTTATTTGAATAGTATTAAGTCTTTTGGGGATGAAAATAACTTGCGTTTTCACTTGAAAATTCTTTGAGAGACTTGCCACATTTTTATTATTTTTGTTAAAAAAATTGTTGAATAAAAGGTTGTTTTGCATGTATCCTTTGCTACTTGAGCACCACTTCTTATGGGAATTGAATGCCCGGTGCCCTAAGGTCCTCGGGATCTGAGAGTCATCGGAGTGGAACTCGTTACAAGGGTAGTTAAAGTTGATATTGTTAAGCAAACAATAAAAACCTTGAATAAAAGAGAATGAATTGAATAAAAATTTACTTTTGAATAAGTGGCTTGTTTCTTGAGATTTGATTGTGATTATGTCTCGTTGTTGAAGTTTTTGATCGACCGAACCACTATTTGAGTAATTTGCTTTGAAAGAAAATTTGCTATTTGGATCACTAATTGAGATAGAGCACACACTTCACTCGGGATGCTTTTATGATCGTTTTTCGTATTTAAGTTGAAAATGATTTGTTCAATTTTGTATTTCTTGATTTAAACATGAAAACACTTGATGAGGCATAGAAGTGAATCATTCTTTAAACACTTTGTTTATGAGATCTTTGAAAAGTAAACTAGTTAGTTTGAATTCTTTGAGAAAACATTTATGCACTTCTCTTCAATGATTTGTTTGTTCAAATTCCTTCTTTGATTTGCTTGAGGACAAGCAAAGGTTAAGTTGTGGGGTATTATGATAACGCTAAATTTGGTAATGTTTTGGAAGGGTATTTGTGCATAATTGTTGAGGATTATTAGAGTAAATTGAGATAAATATGTAAATTGTGCACTTAATTGTGATATTTTCCCTGCGGGAAGTTTGTGGAGTCAATTGATCAAAAGAGCGAAGTTCGGGGACTAAATATGCAATTTCTGGAAAGATTTACACAACCATCCCAGGAACACGCGCTCGGACCAAGAACACGCCCTTCAGGAAGACTCAACACGCCCTGCCAAGCTTTAGAACACGTGCTCGGATAAAGAACACGGCCCCCGTTACAAAGGACCAAATGAGGGAAAGGAACAGGCGGAAGGAACACCGCTGGTAAAAAGGTTGTAGAATTAGATTTTGTTGAGTATCTTGGGATTGATTTGGTAGGTTTGCCTCGATCCGTAAGGAAATTTACTGAATATATTCTAGGGTATTTGGGCTACACAAATTGAAGATCCAAGTTGAAGAAGCAAAGAAGAATCAAGAGAAGGAGTTGAAGAGGAAGAAGGTTTAATGTCTATGTTTCACTTTCCCCTTTTCTTCTATTATTCCTTGTTATTCTTTGTAATTAGTTAACCAACCTTAGGAATTCTCATTTCTACATTTCTTATAGGTAGATTTGGTTGGTTTTATTTTACAAATTACTTGAGATATTGTGATGTTCTTGGATGGAATGATTGTGGTTTTATTAATTCGAATTGCATTTTCATTGATGATTTTAGATCTGAATTTTATCTTTAGTACAAGCTTTGATTTGAGATTGTGGTTCGGATTAACACTAATTGTTAGGCCGGACCAGGATATACGATTAGTGCCAAGTTGATGTGATTAGTTTCCTATTGATGGACCGGACCAGGATGATTGATGGGAGATTTGATCTTGTCAGCATTCAAGTGTTCTTAATCTAGGAATTTCTTGCCACGATCCGTATGGAAGAGATTCTACTTTAGACTTGAATTTGGTGGAGCTATGATACTAGATCCAAGATTATCCTATACTTGGTATTTTGTATCCTCTTATCTCACCTATATTTTACAAAGAATTCCTCCCAACCTTTTTACTTGCTTTATTCCTTACATTGTTCATTTAATTTGCTTTCTAGATTTAGAAATCAATCTTATCATTCTTGATATTGGTTGGTTTACTTGTTGAATGATCCTTATTCACAAATCATATTCATAATTAGTTTGATTATATTTTCCACACTAGAATTTAATAGAAGTCTTAGGGAAAAACGATTTTTATAAATTTAAAATCCGAATACCACCTTATTTACTAAACTATTTCGATAGGTGCTCTGCCTAATTGAGTTATTTTATTTGTGGCAAACCTATTTTAATATTAAAGATTATTATTATTTTTAGTATTATTTATATTAATATTTTATAACTCAAATAACACATCAACAAGTTTGGTTTAGGAAGAACTAGCCCCAAGGTTCAATTCAATTCATTGGAAGAGGTTTCTATAATCTAGGAATTGAAATGACTAGGTTGAGTGTTTAGGATCTAGATTAATTTCACTTGAATCAATTTGGGTTGACCTATGTTCGAAGATTACTTAAGTGGATCTAAGACAATTATGATTTCAGTTCATCTCACCACCATACCCGAGTTGTCTAATGTGATTACCTAAATACGATTCATTGCAAGTAATCCTAAATCTATTAGGTTGGTTATTAAGTCATCACTTCAGTAACATTAACCCTAAGATCAGCTTGACGTCCAAACTCAAGATTATTAGGATGTCTAACCTCAATACGGTTCGTTGTAAGTTATTAGTCATAATCCGACAAGTTCTTAATTCTCCGAGTCTGGTCTCTAGTAGGGTTTTAGAATTACACGATTGTCTCAAATCGGCCAAGATTAATTCAATTACTTCAATGAGCAGTTTAGGGTGTTCACCGAGTCATTTCCCTAAGAAACCTAATCGAAATCAATTAATAAGAGAATAGAAGACAATAAAAGATGAATTTTTAGATTGGGAAATTGTAGAAAACAATTAACTAATAAGAAGCCGTCAGAAATAACTTCTGGCGGTTGCCATCCTTCTCTCTCTTCATCGTGAACTGCAACGTAATGATGAGACTTTATTATAATAATAACTTAAATAAAAATAATATTATTATATTAAATTTTGTCTCTTTTTCCCTTTTATTCTTCCTCTTCTCTTCTTTCCTTCTTCATTCTCTCATTTCCCTTTTACCATCAACTTTCTCTCTAGCCAAGAAACCCTTTGAAAAACTTCAACCTTTCACCGATTGTTCTTTTTGTTCTTCCGATTCTTAGCATATTCCTTATATCTTCTATCTTATCTTGATCCTGCTCCATTATAATCTCGGATTTCCGGAAGTTCTGCAACGATTTTAAGCTTCTCCCCGATTTGTTTTTGAAGAAAAAAGGTATATTTGTTTTCAAATACTCTTTCTTTTGTATTATCATGGGTAGAAAATCTATTGCCAAAAAGACTGTTAGGGCTCTTAGTATTCCAAACTTAGTTCTGTTTGATAGGACTGGTATATGTTGGAGAATATGCCCTAATTTTCGGAGTAGCTACCGTCGTGTAGGGAATAAGGTTTATTTTCATATCGGGTCTTTTCGCCTTGGGGACTATGGGTATGATATGAGTGAGTCGTTCCCCTTAGAAACTAAAATGCTCAGTTGTTCGGACATAAGGTAGATTAAGAAATGCTTGATAGACTTCTTAGGTTTTTCTCGACAATCCTACACAGGTTGATATTATTATGACTGATTTTGAGGATGAGACTAACCGTCTAATTGAAGAAGAGATGGAAGACATAGAATTGATGGCTGAGAGGTCCTGTCCCGACCTTGTTAGGAGAAGTTCTAGGGGTCACCAAAATTGAACTGTGGAAGCGCCAGGCAGGCTTCCCTGGCAGAGTTGCCCATTTCCGAAGAGCCCGTGGTCGAAGCATCTGCTCCTGAAGACCCCGTTGACAAAGTGGAAGAGGAAACTGCTATTGAGCCCGAATACTCTGCTTCTTCGTCTGCACACTTCGCTTTGCAACAATGCTCCATGACTCAGCAGACGGCCGAAGCCGAAGCTCTCAACTTCGGTGTCGACTTCACTAAGTACAGAGTGTTTGTGACTCCCGAGGCTGGTTTACTGTCGTTGGACTACATTCCGATGCCTGTCGACTACTTCGACGCCGGTGTTCGACCGCCCTTGGACCCAACTTATGTTGACTTCCCGACCTACGGTCGAGCTCAGCCTGCGCAAGTTCATCCGAATGCTGTCAGGACCATAATTGCAATGATAGTCTTGTGCCGTCGCTTGGGATGTGAATTCACCATGGCACTCCTCGCACAATTTTTCTCCCCGACGGAGATGATCAAAAACTCTCTCTCTCTCCGTCCAAGGAAATTTAAGATCATCTCTTCGACTCTCCTCCCAACAAAGTCAGCTGGCAGGAATTGGTTTATGGTTGAGTCTAGGGTAGGATTTTCCTTCGGGCCTTTGATGGGGAAGTTTCTAAAATGGTCCGCTCCTCTGAAGAATCCTGAATTGAATGCAGCCGAAAAGGAATTCTTAGAGGAGGTTGAGAAATCGTT
>JAHSUH010004139.1:0-11676 GCA_025388415.1 Cynanchum wilfordii
TGTCAATCCTTTGGACTTGGACTCCGAAGGGGAAGGATGAAAGGGAATGGGTATACTAATCTCTCATCCACAAATCAAACCTTCCCACAGGTTATTTTGTCAACGAATAAGTAATTGTAGGAGTGAAATCTTAATAGAATTCGAAAAAGGAAAGAATTAGTTCAAGGCAAAAAAATAGGGATTTTCATATTAAACAAAAGGATTCGCAAACAAAAGTGCTAATGCTACAACCAGTCCATAAATTGTTAAAGCTTCCATAAAAGCTAAACTAAGCAATAGAGTACCTCGTATTTTTCCCTCTGCCTCAGGCTGTCTGGCAATACCCTCTACAGCTTGACCTGCAGCAGTCCCTTGGCCAACTCCGGGTCCAATAGAAGCAAGCCCTACAGCCAACCCAGCAGCAATAACGGAAGCGGCAGAAATCATTTGGATTCATGATAAGTTCCCTCGTACCAAAAAGAAATGGTTAATGATACAATCAACCAACGAATTATGACTTAATAATTCCGTCGCGAGCATTTCAAGTAACTAAGAACTTCGAGTTAAATTATGAAGTAATAGTATTAGTGAATAATTCGAGCTATTTTAGTTTCTGTTTCTATCCACAGAGTCTTTGTGAATCCATACGACTTTCGATCTTCCATTTCTTGGTTCCGAACTCTTATTTTCGTCCACCCTTTTCTGAATTTCATCTGTTTATTTAGTCAATTCACAGTCCCAGGGGACGGAAGGAAAAGGCTTGTATTGGTATTAGAATCCCTGCCAAAATTCATAGGAGTCGGGTGGCAAATAAACTATCTCTTTAGTTCATATAGAATCAGTCAATATCTAATATCACATATACGTGTCTTTCTTCCATAACGTAAACCAAGCATTCATCTTAGATTCAATCGGATTGGAGAATCAATTATCAAAATATCTACAAGAGTTTACTTATTTATAGTTTATAGCCATTCAATTACATATACCTACCCTCCCCCAACCAACCCATTTTTTTATCAATTAGGTTTTTGTGTAAATTCTTTTTTTTTTATTTAATTCTTTTATTTAATTTATTTAATATTAATATTTAATCACACGTCCTAAATACAGGCCTTCATATTGAATATTCGAATTCTTTTTTTTATTTGAATATTGATATTGAACTTGAACTATTGAATAATGAGATAGAAATCGAATATTCGTTGAGGAGAGATATGATATTAAGTGGAAGAGGGGGACCTTTAAGGAAAAAGATCTTTTCGATCTCTTTCCTTTTTACACCTATATAATATCGTAATTTTTTTTATTATTCTATATCGTATATGGCCTAGTTGTATATTTACTACATAATTAATTTTGTTGAAAAAAAGAAAAAAACCCGTTAGTTTGAAAAAACTATTTCATATGATGACCCTCCATGGATTCCCCGATATAAGCCGCGGCTAAAGTTGCAAAAATAAGAGCTTGAATACCACTTGTAAATAACCCAAGGAACATAACAGGTATAGGAACCACTGAAGGTACTAAAGAAACTAGAACCACAACGACTAATTCATCAGCTAAGATATTCCCGAAAAGCCGAAAACTTAGTGATAGGGGTTTTGTAAAATCTTCTAAGATGTTAATGGGTAAAAAGGATTGGAGTTGGTTGAATATATTTCCCAAAATAACCTAATCCTTTTTTGTAAGACCCGCATAGAAATAAGCCACTGACGTGAGTAAAGCCAAAGCAACAGTAGTATTTATATCATTCGTGGGTGCGGCTAACTCGCCATGAGGTAATTGTATGATTTTCCAAGGTAAAAAGGCTCCCGACCAATTAGAAACAAAAATAAATAGAAACATAGTTCCAATAAAAGGAACCCAAGGGCCATATTCTTCTCTCAATTTGCGTTTTACTAACATCTCAGAATGAATTCAAGAACATATTCGAAGAAATTCTGACCCCCACTCGGAATGGTTTGCGGATTCCGAACAGCTATGGCGGCCGAACCTAATAAGATAGCAATTACAACCCAAGAAGTAATAAGTACTTGGCCGTGGACTTGGAAGCCCCCTATTTGCCAATAGAAATGCTGGCCTACTTCCACACCAGATACATCATATAACCCCTTTAGTGTGTTTGCTAGAACATTCATATTGCCCTCGGAAAAAAAAATCGAACTTAAAATTTGATTCAACCATCTCTTTGCCTACTTGAATCGGATATTTTGAATACCAACTAATAGTACAATTTTGAATAATAACTAATCACATGGTCTGCCCAGTTTTTTTATCTCTTTTTTTTTTTTCATGAAATTCAGAAACAGTAGTCGAGTCCCCTAAATCTATGAGATTTTCGAAGTCAATTATTTATCTTATTATTAATCAAGGATTTCGTATATAGCTAGAACGACCCTCACAAATTGCAAACACTAATTTGTTAAGAATTAATCGGATTGAAGATATAGCGTCATCGTTAGCTGGAATCGAAAGATCTGCTAGATCGGGGTCACAATTTGTATCGATTAAACAAATTGTTGGAATTCCCAAAGTGATACACTCTCGTAGCGCCGTATAGTCTTCGTGCTGATCGACGATGATTACAATATCGGGTAACTCTGTCATATATTTAATCCCGCCCAGATATGTTTGCAAACGGGATAATTGTCTTTTCAACACAGCTGCATCTCTTTTTGGAAGACGGTTGAGTCTTCCTGTTTTTTTGTTCCATTCGCAAGTCCCTGAACCTATGAAGTCTCGTTTCTGTAGTGGACCAATTCGTTAACATGCCGCCGAGCCACTTTTTAATTAACATAATGACACCGGGCCTTTTTGCAGCCCATGCTACTGAATCAGCTGCTTTATTGTTGGTACCAATAATTAAGAATTGTTTTCCTCTACTTGCTGCATCAAAAACCAAATCACAAGCTTCTGATAAAAAACGAGCAGTTCGAATAAGATTTGTAATATGAATACCTTTACGCCTTGCAAAGATATAAGGTCCCATTTTAGGATTCCATTTCCTAGTACCATGGCCAAAAAGAACTCCCGCCTTCATCATTTCTTCTAAATTTATGTTCCAATATCTTCTTGTCATTTCTCCCCCCCCCCCCCTTTGCCTTAAAAAAAAAAGAGAGGAGGAGCCTTGAACTGAAATATAAAATCGTTCCAACGGAACCTTCTGCTCTACCGTAGATTGGCTATAACCCAAGCCATTATTCTTTTCTATTCATTAGTCTTTTTATTACTAAATCAAATGACTGCACCAAATCAAAGAAAAAAGAAAGTAGTGAAAGGAATGACTCCCTTCTTCCCCGAAAGCCTAGAAGTAAGCCATAACTCTTAACGATGTAAGGAACAGCTAGCGTTTTGTTCCCAAGTCCAAGCACGGGATGAGACTTACCAACAGATCCTAGTGGATCTGGGTCAGGTCACGAACGAATAGGGTAATACTTCATTAGCAGAAAGAGGTCTACCACTATAAACTAAACCAATGGAGCTACTTATAAATGAAAACCTATCAAAGCTTTTCGGCAAGAACAATTCCTGTTGTAAGAAGTTCCGCTGATCTGGATGAAAGCGAAAAAGAATACTCATATTTATGTTTATGTCATTTGATTGATGCTTTTTTAAATCAATTAAATGCTTTGGGAATTCTATATTCTATAAAAGGATCTTTCATCTGATAAATATATGGATTACAGAAAGAATGTCTCAATTTACGAAATAGATTTATAACTTTAGCATGATAGGGCTTTATTTTAGTATTATTAGAAGAAGACGAAACGGTAAGATTATCCTGGGAATATGTCAGTTTATCCTGCAAAGTTTAAGTTTGATCATCGAAGTCTTTAGATAGAGAGAAGATCTGTTGTTTTTCAATCTCAGATAAATATTTAATATTTAAACCAAGCCTTGTTTTCCATTTTTTTTCATTTAGATTATCTATTCATTAGAGATACCCTATCATAATATGAAAACGAAGGTATCTACACAAATTGGACGGTCATTTTTATTCTAATATATTATTTTTTGAATTTTTGTGGTACTCTTGTCATGTATATGAGTATTCTTGTCATGTATATGAGTATCACCGCCTCCATCCATACCATGATTTATACACTCTCCAGCTTCGTATAAAGGAAAAACACTAATTCATTCTATATGTGTTCGACAGAGGGATATTTCAATCACCAGAATCACTCTAGATTACTAACTTATGTATACTGACCTACATAAAGTTGACCTCATAGCGGAGGCTTTTGTGGAAAGTTTTAGAGGTGTGTAAGCATGGGCCGGGTATTACCCTATAGAGTCAATTAATAGATTAACTACTTTTACAAGTGAACTGGACAACTAAGGTGGATTAATAACATAAAACTATGAAAGAATGGATGTTTAGTCTCTACTTGATGTGGTCGGATTGAGAAAGCAAGAAGATAAGGTGTGTAGCCGGTAGAACCATGGGCGTGCGATCTGAGATCTCACTTCACGCTTCCAAGCAAGCCCACTCCGCCCAATATCAAGCATCCCAAGCCGAAAGACCTCTCTAAAGTAGGTCCAAGCCCAGAAAAGCAGTCTAATCGTTTGGCTTTGGCCTTGGTTGGTATCCAAGGAGCATCACGTGGATGCGCGGGTGGGTTCCTCAGTAAGCCTGGTCAAGTCCAGCTCATCAACAACATCTTCTTCCTCCCTTTCGGTCGTTCCCACAGGTAACTCTAACACAGCGCCATCTCATGGAAAACAACCAGCTCCATTTTCAGAATCCAAGCTTCCCCTTCCCTTCCTTCGCTCCCCCATTTCTTTTACTGGGTTATGGAAAAAGGAAACCATAAATGCAGGTTATTTATATATATATAAATCTCCGTTGACAATAATGTTCTTGATTTGAATTTGTGGTACTTGTTGGCAATTAAATGATGTTTCTTACATCTGAGGTATCCTAAATGCGAGCTAGATATGCTGACTTATTTCTGGTCTGTCTCATGATCACTATTCAGAGGAAGGAGAGAAAAATGCAAATTTTTCTCATAATGTCTGAACAAGGAAAAGGTTATTGCAAAATTTTAGCTCAGGAAGGAGCACGTAACTAAAAAACTCTCCTTATCCAGAAAGCGTAAGGGCTTTAGCAATTAAGTCCATACTAAGTGTGTAAGGTGAGTGTCGAGCTAGCCGGATCTGTAAGACCTCATCCCGGAGAGGTGCGGGGAGGCTAATTTCTTTTTTAGGAGGAGAGAGAGGGAAAAAGGGCCTGTGGCGGGGAATAGTGTAGAGGGAGTAGTGGGGTGTACTGGCTTGGGGTAGGAAAGGGCTATGCTGTCAGTGACGATTGGCCGAGGGGACTTCCATCATGTAGCTGGGTACAAATAAGCCGGGTAAAGACGAGTAAGCGGGGCGTTAGGCTAGTGCCAGTGGGGTACGTAAACGAGGGCAGATCACATGGTTTTGTCCTGGTCAGCTTTGAGCTGTCGAGTGACGATTGCTCTATCTCTTAAGAAAGGGGAGTACTCTCTGACAGATTCGCGCTATTATTGCTCCCTATTTTTGAAGGATTAAGCCGCGTGGCGATACCCGCGAAAAAGAAAGTCCTATTCGCTCTTTGCTTTGGGGTGGCCTTTCCTTTCGTACTCAAATCCGTACGGGAAAGGACAATTATTCAGCAAAATCTAGTGGATGGGGTTCCATATTCATGAAAAGCCGGGTTTGAACCATGTTACGGAACCAAGACAAGAATATATTACTAATAATAAGAAAGGGTTAAGGGCCTCCAACGCCTATAAATAGAAGCTTCTTTCTCTATTTGGCAAACTAAAGGGAGATGGATCCAGCTACTGTATCAAGACTTTCGCAAATAGATCAAGAAATCCAACGCGTGGCCAACGCCAAGCTCCAGCAGGAGCAACTTTTGGGTCTCTTCTGGGGCCATGCCTCCCATAGATCCTGAAGAAATTCGGAGAAGGATGCTAGCTATCCGGGATAGCATTCGTGAGCTTGCCGAAAGAGGCCGCACCAAGGGAAGCGCCCGCCAGGGGCCCCAACGGCCCCCTCGCACACGCCGTACCACTAGTTAAAGCCGTGTACGCCCTCGCTTTCGGTTAAGGGGAGTTTTTTGTTGCGTGCTCCTTTTGGAGCTAAAGTGTTGCAGTAACTTAATTCCTTGTTCGTGACATATGAGATTTGCATTTTCTCTCCTTCCTCCAAGTGATATGACACCAGAAATAAGTCGGCATATCAGCTCGCATTTGATACCTCAGATGTAAGAAACATTTAATGCCACAAACCACAAATCAAATCAGGACAATTGTCAACGGGAGATTTATATATATAAATAACCGCATTTAGGTTTCCTTTTTCCATAACCCAGTAAAAGAAAATGGGAGGCGAAGGAAGGAAGGGCATTCGAAAAGGGCGGTTGTTTTCCATGAGATGGCGCGTGTTAGGTTACCTGTGGGAACGACCGAAGGGAGGAAGAAGATGTTGTTGATGAGCTGGACTTGACCAGGCTTACTGAGGAACCCACCCGCGCATCCACGTGATGCTCCTTGGATACCAACCAAGGCCAAAGCCAAACGATTAGACTGCTTTTCTGGGCTTGGACCTACTTTAGAGGGTCTTTCGGCTTGGGATGCTTGATATTGGGCGGAGTGGGCTTGCTTGGAAGCGTGAAGTGAGATCTCAGATCGCACGCCCATGGTTCTACCGGCTACACACCTTATCTTCTTGCTTTCTCAATCCGACCACATCAAGTAGAGACTAAACATCCATTCTTTCATAGTTTTATGTTATTAATCCACCTTAGTTGTCCAGTTCACTTGTAAAAGTAGTTAATCTATTAATTGACTCTATAGGGTAATACCCGGCCCATGCTTACACCTCCTAAAACTTTCCACAAAAGCCTCCGCTATGAGGTCAACTTTATGTAGGTCAGTATACATAAGTTAGTAATCTAGAGTGATTCTGGTGATTGAAATATCCCTCTGTCGAACACATATAGAATGAATTAGTGTTTTTCCTTTATACGAAGCTGGAGAGTGTATAAATCATGGTATGGATGGAGGCGGTGATACTCATATACATGACAAGAATACTCATATACATGACAAGAGTACCACAAAAATTCAAAAATAATATATTAGAATAAAAATGACCGTCCAATTTGTGTAGATACCTTCGTTTTCATATTATGATAGGGTATCTCTAATGAATAGATAATCTAAAATGAAAAAAATGGAAAACAAGGCTTGGTTTAAATATTAAATATTTATCTGAGATTGAAAAACAACAGATCTTCTCTCTATCTAAAGACTTCGATGATCAAACTTAAACTTTGCAGGATAAACTGACATATTCCCAGGATAATCTTACCGTTTCGTCTTCTTCTAATAATACTAAAATAAAGCCCTATCATGCTAAAGTTATAAATCTATTTCGTAAATTGAGACATTCTTTCTGTAATCCATATATTTATCAGATGAAAGATCCTTTTATAGAATATAGAATTCCCAAAGCATTTAATTGATTTAAAAAAGCATCAATCAAATGACATAAACATAAATATGAGTATTCTTTTTCGCTTTCATCCAGATCAGCGGAACTTCTTACAACAGGAATTGTTCTTGCCGAAAAGCTTTGATAGGTTTTCATTTATAAGTAGCTCCATTGGTTTAGTTTATAGTGGTAGACCTCTTTCTGCTAATGAAGTATTACCCTATTCGTTCGTGACCTGACCCAGATCCACTAGGATCTGTTGGTAAGTCTCATCCCGTGCTTGGACTTGGGAACAAAACGCTAGCTGTTCCTTACATCGTTAAGAGTTATGGCTTACTTCTAGGCTTTCGGGGAAGAGGGAGTCATTCCTTTCACTACTTTCTTTTTTCTTTGATTTGGTGCAGTCATTTGATTTAGTAATAAAAAGACTAATGAATAGAAAAGAATAATGGCTTGGGTTATAGCCAATCTACGGTAGAGCAGAAGGTTCCGTTGGAACGATTTTATATTTCAGTTCAAGGCTCCTCCTCTCTTTTTTTTAAGGCAAAGGGGGCGGGGGAGAAATGACAAGAAGATATTGGAACATAAATTTAGAAGAAATGATGAAGGCGGGAGTTCTTTTTGGCCATGGTACTAGGAAATGGAATCCTAAAATGGGACCTTTATATCTTTGCAAGGCGTAAAGGTATTCATATTACAAATCTTATTCGAACTGCTCTCTTTTTTATCAGAAGCTTGTGATTTGGTTTTTGATGCAGCAAGTAGAGGAAAACAATTCTTAATTATTGGTACCAACAATAAAGCAGCTGATTCAGTAGCATGGGCTGCAAAAAAGGCCCGGTGTCATTATGTTAATAAAAAGTGGCTCGGCGGCATGTTAACGAATTGGTCCACTACAGAAACGAGACTTCATAGGTTCAGGGACTTGCGAATGGAACAAAAAACAGGAAGACTCAACCGTCTTCCAAAAAGAGATGCAGCTGTGTTGAAAAGACAATTATCCCGTTTGCAAACATATCTGGGCGGGATTAAATATATGACAGAGTTACCCGATATTGTAATCATCGTCGATCAGCACGAAGACTATACGGCGCTACGAGAGTGTATCACTTTGGGAATTCCAACAATTTGTTTAATCGATACAAATTGTGACCCCGATCTAGCAGATCTTTCGATTCCAGCTAACGATGACGCTATATCTTCAATCCGATTAATTCTTAACAAATTAGTGTTTGCAATTTGTGAGGGTCGTTCTAGCTATATACGAAATCCTTGATTAATAATAAGATAAATAATTGACTTCGAAAATCTCATAGATTTAGGGACTCGACTACTGTTTCTGAATTTCATGAAAATAAAAAAAGAGATAAAAAAAACTGGGCAGACCATGTGATTAGTTATTATTCAAAATTGTACTATTAGTTGGTATTCAAAATATCCGATTCAAGTAGGCAAAGAGATGGTTGAATCAAATTTTAAGTTCGATTTTTTTTTCCGAGGGCAATATGAATGTTCTAGCAAACACACTAAAGGGGTTATATGATGTATCTGGTGTGGAAGTAGGCCAGCATTTCTATTGGCAAATAGGGGGCTTCCAAGTCCACGGCCAAGTACTTATTACTTCTTGGGTTGTAATTGCTATCTTATTAGGTTCGGCCGCCATAGCTGTTCGGAATCCGCAAACCATTCCGAGTGGGGGTCAGAATTTCTTCGAATATGTTCTTGAATTCATTCGAGATGTTAGTAAAACGCAAATTGGAGAAGAATATGGCCCTTGGGTTCCTTTTATTGGAACTATGTTTCTATTTATTTTTGTTTCTAATTGGTCGGGAGCTCTTTTACCTTGGAAAATCATACAATTACCTCATGGCGAGTTAGCCGCACCCACGAATGATATAAATACTACTGTTGCTTTGGCTTTACTCACGTCAGTGGCTTATTTCTATGCGGGTCTTACACAAAAAAGGATTAGGTTATTTTGGGAAATATATTCAACCAACTCCAATCCTTTTACCCATTAACATCTTAGAAGATTTTACAAAACCCCTATCACTAAGTTTTCGGCTTTTCGGGAATATCTTAGCTGATGAATTAGTCGTTGTGGTTCTAGTTTCTTTAGTACCTTCAGTGGTTCCTATACCTGTTATGTTCCTTGGGTTATTTACAAGTGGTATTCAAGCTCTTATTTTTGCAACTTTAGCCGCGGCTTATATCGGGGAATCCATGGAGGGTCATCATTGAAATAGTTTTTTCAAACTAACGGGTCTTTTTCTTTGGTTCAATAAAATTGATTTAGGGAATATACAACTAGGCCATATACGATATAGAATAATAGCAAAAAAATTACGATATTAGATAGGTGTAAAAAAGGAAAGAGATCGAAAAGATCTTTTTCCTAAAGTTCTCTTTCGTCCACTTAATATCATACCTCTCCTCAACGAATATTCGATTTCTATCTCATTATTCAATAGTTCAAGTTCAATATCAATATTCAAATAAAAAAAGAATTCGAATATTCAATATGAAGGCCTGTATTTAGGACGTGTGATTAAATATTAATATTAAATAAATTAAATAAAAGAATTAAATAAAAAAAAAAGAATTTACACAAAAACCTAATTGATAAAAAATGGGTTGGTTGGGGGAGGGTAGGTATATGTAATTGAATGGCTATAAACTATAAATAAGTAAACTCTTGTAGATATTTTGATAATTGATTCTCCAATCCGATTGAATCTAAGATGAATGCTTGGTTTACGTTATGGAAGAAAGACACGTATATGTGATATTAGATATTGACTGATTCTATATGAACTAAAGAGATAGTTTATTTGCCACCCGACTCCTATGAATTTTGGCAGGGATTCTAATACCAATACAAGCCTTTCCCTTTCCGTCTCCCTGGGACTGTGAATTGACTAAATAAACAGATGAAATTCAGAAAAGGGTGGACGAAAATAAGAGTTCGGAACCAAGAAATGGAAGATCGAAAGTCGTATGGATTCACAAAGACTCTGTGGATAGAAACAGAAACTAAAAAAAATAGCTCGAATTATTCACTAATACTATTACTTCATAATTTAACTCGAAGTTCTTTAGATTGCTCGTGACGGAATTATTAAGTCATAATTCGTTGGTTGATTGTATCATTAACCATTTCTTTTTTTGGTACGAGGAACTTATCATGAATCCACTGATTTCTGCCGCTTCCGTTATTGCTGCTGGGTTGGCTGTAGGGCTTGCTTCTATTGGACCCGGAGTTGGCCAAGGGACTGCTGCAGGTCAAGCTGTAGAGGGTATTGCCAGACAGCCTGAGGCAGAGGGAAAAATACGAGGTACTCTATTGCTTAGTTTAGCTTTTATGGAAGCTTTAACAATTTATGGACTGGTTGTAGCATTAGCACTTTTTGTTTGCGAATCCTTTTGTTTAATATGAAAAATCCCTATTTTTTGCCTTGAACTAATTCTTTCCCTTTTTCGGAATTCTATTAAGATTTCACTCCTACAATTACTTATTCGTTGACAAAATAACCTGTGGGAAGGTTTGATTTGTGGATGAGAGATTAGTATACCCATTCCCTTTCATCCTTCCCCTTCGGAGTCCAAGTCCAAAGGATTGACACAAGGGGGATAGTTCACATAAATCAAATACTTTTTTTTTATTTAAAATATAAAATAGAAAAAAAAAAGAGGGGGGAAGTGATACAAAAAGAACTCTATTCGATTTTTTAGTCTATCTATTTTAGTCTATAGGAGATCGTATGAAAAATGTAACCGATTCTTTCGTTTCTTTGGGCCATTGGCCATCCGCCGGGAGTTTCGGGTTTAATACCGATATTTCGGGTTGTTGTTTATTTAGAAATCCACCATTTACCTTTTCGTTATAATAAAAAAACGATCCCACGAATGACTTCGGAAGAAATTAAGAGATTATGGATGAGAACCATAGCATTTTCGTGGTCCATTGGTAATTTTTTTTTGATTCTCTATCAACCAATAATGTGTGGCCATTAATATGAATATGGTTAAAGCATACTTTTTGAAGTCTAGACATGCGGCTCAGTACTCTTTCACCTCTATGTTAATATAGAGATGGTTCAAAATCAATATTTTATGGATAGAGAGAACCTCTATTCATAGGTTTTGAACCCTTATGGTTCAGTAAAAAATGGGTATTTCCCCTTTTTTATCCAATGCTGAATCGACGACCTATGTAGAAGTAAG
>JAHSUH010004141.1:0-43155 GCA_025388415.1 Cynanchum wilfordii
TCTTTGACTAATTTGATCGTCGGAGGATTCTAACGGAGAAACACCTCCGTTAGGGTTCTTGCAGGGTTCATCTACAAAGGACATTCCTTCGACTCAACGATCAGTCCGTTATCATCACTGGTTCTTGCAGGGTTCATCTACAAAGGACATTCCTTCGACTCAACGATTAGTTCGTTATCATCACTGTAACTTCATCCTCTTTGTTGCTATTTTATATATTTGTTGACTGATCAAATTTATGCATTATCAGTTTGGTTCCGTTACCGGGAAACACATTATATTCTTCTACTAAATTTTGTGTCGCTTCATTATTGAACAAGCTGCTTTTGATATCCTAAAAGTTAATTTTTTCTTTCCTCTACGAAAAACTTATATTTCCATAGAAGATACTTTCATATAATATTCTTCTCGTACAAACAAAATGTCCTCTAACTCCGAAGATAGACACCCGAGGAGGCAATCCTCCAGACCCTCAAGCTCACGTCCAACCGAGCGTAGACATGATACACCTGTTGTTCCGGAAACACCCGGACAAAGACGTTCGGTCTTAGAACGGATTGGACGGCATGAGCCACAGCCTTCTGTCCGGACACAAGATCTGCGTGAACACCTCAATGTCCGACAGACCTCGGATTTGAGAGAAAGACTCAACACAAGACGAGAGCCTGAAGTAGTTGAGCCTAATCCTGATGAGGAACTGGAAAGGTTACGCACAGAAGTGGCAAGACTAACTCAAGAACAAGAGCTAGCCAAAAAATGGTTAAAACTCCGGGCAGAGTTTCGTGAACACGGCCAGGATCTGCCTCCACCAGCTTTCCTAGTAGACGACTACGCACAACATTCAAATATAAGGCCTGAGCCGTCCAGGAGCATCCAAATGAGAGGAAATCTGGAAAGGCCACCACCTTCCAGAAACCCTAGACCTACTTCACGGGCTGAAAGATCGGTCGGTGAAGTAGGAGAAAGTCATCATTCCTCTCGCCCTCAACAGAACAAAGAAACTTACAAGAGGACACGAAATAACCGATCTCCTGATCGGACCAGGAGAAATCGCCATCGACAGACACGTCGCACATCTTTTCAGAAAAAGTCACGGTCGATTGAAATTGGACCATTCTCAAAATGGATCCAGGAGGTGGCCCCAAACACTTCTCCGAAAATTCCTCGGTTGTGCTTTACTCGGGACATACCGGACCTCTAGAACATATGTGCAGGTATAAATCCGCTATGGGATTGGTAACCAATGACGAAAGATCTTGTGTAAAGCTTTCCCCAGCACATTATCAGACAAAGCCCTAACCTGGTTCACCTCGTTGCGTCCAAGTTCCATCGACTCGTGGTCTACCTTGGAAAAACAGTTTTTGGACAAATTCAGCACGGCTGGATCCATACCAAAAACCAGGGGGGACCTCGCTAACATAAAGCAACGAGAGGGTGAAACCCTCTTAGCATATCTTGAAAGGTGTAAGAAAACCTATGAAGAAATCGAGGGACTAAGTCAAGATACGGTTATTACATGCTTTGAAGGAGGGTTCAGGTCCGAGGATGTTATATACAGAGCTACAGCTGAGGAAGCCAAGAACCATTGGAGAGATGTTTAACGTGGCGCGACAGATTGCTCTTGCTAAGGAAAGTGCGCAAGAAGCACCTTCAAAAGGAAAAGAAAAGATGGGCGAAGTCTCAATGAAGAAGGAGCAGGTGATTGGTTTTGAGAAGAAGAAGAGCTTTAGTCCGAGCAAAAATAAAGGGACAAACGCGTTTACTCCACTGCGAGTGACAAAAGAAAGCCTTATCTCAGTCATCAAGGAAAAACATGGGGTAAGCGACCCAGTACCGCTGAACCCTCATACATTGGCGACTCGTGATAGGTCAAAATATTGCGCATTCCATAAAGATTGTGGTCATGTAACCGAAAATTGCATACAACCGAAAAGAGCGATCGAGAAGTTAATTCGCGATGGGAATTTGAAAGAATACATTGCTTGGAAGGCAGGCTGAAGAGCCAAAGCAAAATAGTGAAAGAATAATCAATGTGATCAATGTCGAAACACCGTCATTGACACAGATTAAGAAACAAATTCACTTGCTGAAAAAAGAATACTTGATTCCCGAATATGAATTTGAAGAAAAAGAGACGATCACCTTTTCGAGAAACATTGGCCCCAACAATCGAACGGAAAACCAGCCCCATGGTAATTGATACTCCGATGACAAAGGAAGGTATGGAAAATTGCAGGGTAAAACGCATTCTCATTGATACTGGGGCAACGAGGAATATCCTGTACCATAAGTGCTTTAAAGAGATGGGACTAAATGATCATCAGCTCAAACCTAGTTTGATGGTCCTTGAAGGATTTACACAACATAAAATCCTAGTGAAGGGAACTATCAAGCTGGACCTCACCATGGGAACTGGGGAAAAGACGAGGATGGAGAAGGTTAAATTTTACGTAGTGGATATCGATTCCAGCTACAACGCAATTCTCGGAATTCCATCCCTCGCAACATTCGATCTGGTGATCTCCATATCACATCAACAGGTCAAATTCCCCACAAGAAATGGAGTAGGGCTCATCCAGAGTAATCCAAAATCAGTTCTGGATTATCCGTTAACGGTCCGAAAATCGAAGGATGTGACGGATGACATTTCGACGTCTATGGACATCGGAGTGATTTCCGAAGCATTTGTTCAACGGACCGAAGCATTAATAGCAGCAGATGTCATTCGGGGTCACACTTCGTCAGAGACGAAGTAATCTCCAAAGCACAAAGAGAAGCTGAAGAAATGTTGATTGCAGATCAACTCCAGACAGAACCTTTTATCAAACATGGATAGACGAATCCAGAAACCG
This sequence comes from Cynanchum wilfordii, assembly GCA_025388415.1. NCBI lineage: Eukaryota > Viridiplantae > Streptophyta > Magnoliopsida > Gentianales > Apocynaceae > Cynanchum > Cynanchum wilfordii. The sequence continues at coordinate 2,853 of JAHSUH010004141.1, forward strand.
ATAGAAATAGACATCATGCAAGGCGGTCGAAGGGGAAGAAAAGTTGGCGACTTTCGAAGAGTTAACAATCAATGATGCCTACCCCGACCAAAAAATAAAAATAGGCATCGAACTCCCAGAGCAACAGAAGTTCGAGTTGATCCAATTTTTGAAGAATCACACCTCGAACTTCGCCTGGGAAACAAAAGATATGCCCGGTATAGATCCCGAGGTCGCGGAACATCGGTTAAATATCGATCCAACATTCCGACCTGTGCAACAAAATGCCAGAAATTTTGGCGAAGATATAAAGGAAGGAATGAAGAAAGAGATCGAAAAGTTATTAAAGGCCGGATTTATAAGAGAGGAAGCCTACCCGACCTGGTTGGCCAACGTTGTCATGGTCACAAAAGCTAATGGAAAGTGGAGGATGTGCGTTGACTTCACCGATTTAAATAAAGCCTGCCCTAAGGACTGTTACCCCTTACCCCGTATCAATTCACTGGTGGATTCCACCACCGGGTACCCAGCCCTAAGTTTCCTTGATGCCTTTTCAGGCTATCACCAAATCAAGATGAGCCCGAAAGATCGGGTTCATACCTCCTTTAGGGCTGATGGAGCTATTTATTGTTACAATGTCATGCCGTTTGGCCTAAAAAATGCTGGAGCGACTTACCAACGGATGATAAACAGAGTCCTAAAGGAGCAGATAGGGAGAAATGTTGAGGCATATGTTGACGACATGGTGATCAAGTCAAGGCACGTCGATTCTCATCTGGCCGACCTCGAGGAAACCTTCGCAACCTTGAGCCAATATAATCTAAAACTGAATCCGTCCAAATGTACCTTCGGAGTTAAGTCTGGAAAATTCCTAGGTTTCATGATGACCCAACGAGGAATCGAAGCTAATCCAGAAAAGGTCACAGCACTTCGAAACCTAGTCGAACCAAGGTGTATTAAGGACGTCCAAAGGCTTAATGGTTGCATAGCAGCACTAGGAAGATTCGTATCAAAGCTAGCAGAGCGATGTTTACCTTTCTTCAAAGCTCTTAAAACTACAGGGAAAGATTTTAGGTGGACGGAAGAATGCCGACAATCCTGGAGCGAACTCAAGGTTTATTTAGAGCAACTTCCACTACTTAGCTCCCCTGTAATTGGGGAAACATTGTATCTGTATTTATCCGCTTCCAATTTTGTTGTAGCTGCTGTTTTACTCGGGGAAGTAAATAGTAAACAACTCCCTGTTTATTTTGTAAGTAAAGTCCTAAATGGACCGGAATCGCGGTATTCAAATATAGAAAAGTTAGCTTATGCTTTGGTTGTCGCGTCCAGAAAATTAAGGCCATATTTCGAGTCGCACCAAATTATGGTTTACACAAACGCACCGCTCGGACAAATTTTCCACAAACTCGACCAATCGGGTAGAATGCTTTGAAGTGGTCGATCGAATTGTGCGGACTTGACATAACTTTTACTCCGCGAACAGCAATCAAAGCACAAGCACTAGCCGATTTCATTGCTGAAACTTCTTTCACAGAGGAAGAAAGCAGCCAGACCGAACCCGAGATTAACAGAAAGGAGAATCACGATCTATGGATCATGACGGTCGACGGAGCTGTTAACTCAAACGGAGCAGGTGTCGGAATAACATTAACTTCACCAAATCATCAATTCAATGAATCGCGAAGTATAAGGCTTGAATTTCCATTGTCTAACAATCAAGCCGAATACGAAGCATTAATACTGGGGACTCGCCTGGCGCGCGCGAAGCAAAAATTGCCGACCTCGAGGTCCGAAGCGATTCACAAGTAGTAGTGAATCAAGTGAACGAAGAATATGCTACAAATTCCGAAAATTTAAAGGAGTACACAAAAATGGCATTACAATTGAAGAGCGAATTTACAAACTTCGTTTTGAAAAAGATAAATAGAACACAAAATGTTGCCGCAGACGAATTGGCCAAAATTGCCGCAGGCGAGTTTATCGGTCAAAATCGAATAAGTGTCGAAATACGTCGGTCTCCATGCCTCTCTTCTCAAATTAACACTGTCGAATTAACGGAAGGAACTTGGATTGATGACATCAAAAGGTTCATTCAAAACGAACAACTTCCAAACAACGCAGTAAAGGCTAGGCAAATCGGAAAACAATCTGCTCGATATATAGTCCATGACGATATTCTATATCGCAGATCATTTACAAGACCTATACTTCGTTGCGTAGAGCCCAACTTGACCACGGCAATACTTGAAGAACTTCATGAAGGAGTATGTGGAGGACATCCAGGGGCCAGAGCACTATCGGAAAGGATAATCCATCAAGGTTATTACTGGCCAACCCTTCGACAAGACGCAAAAAGCTTCGTTCAAAAATGTCGAAGTTGCCAAATTTATGGAAACGTTCACGGACTCCCTTCGATAACTCAAACTCCGGTAGTCACTTCGTGGCCATTCGACATGTGGGGAATCGATCTCATGGGAAAATTCCCCAAAGCGAGAAGCGGCTTCGAATACATGGTGGTAGCGGTCGATTACTTCACAAAATGGATCGAAGCCAAGCCTTTGGTCAATCCCACGGAGGATAATGTACTCGGATTTTTCCATGACCACATACTTTGCCGATTTGGAGTTCCAAGAGCTGTAATATCCGATCATGGAACCCAATTCTCAACTAAATTCACAGCGGAATGCAACCGACTTCACATTAAACATTGGAAGTCATCAGTTGCACATCCACAAGGTAATGGACAAGTCAAGCGGCGAACAAACTGGTTATGACCAACCTTTTAAAGAAAAATCTTGCAAATAAATCTAACAAATGGGTCGATGAGCTAAACGATGCATTATGGGCGGTCCGAACCCCGACTAGGGGCCCCTGGGGGAAACACCCGTTGACCTGGTCTATGGATCGGAGGCAGTCGCACCAGCCGAACTCGCACTACCCACAGCAAGAATTTCTATGTTCAACGAGACCTAGAATCAAGAAGCACGAAGGATTGATTTAGATTTGCTAGAAGAAAGAAGAATAACGGCAAGGCTACGGTCTGAAATTTTTAAAGAAAAATCCAAGGCATATCATGACAAACGAACATATCAACGACCTCTGCACATCGGTGATTGGGTACTTCGCAAAATCGAAGTAACCTCGAAACAAGCCGAAGCAAATAAACTAACTCCCAATTGGGAAGGCCCTTATTTAATCAAGGAAGAAGTCGGACCCGGAACATTTAAATTGGCAAAGCAAGATGGAACGCTTCTACCCAATCCATGGCATTCTGACCACTTGAAAAAGTACTTCGTATAAATTTTACTTACGAAGTTACTTGTTATTTAGATAAATTTCGAATTTGTACGGCATTTTTCGAATATGTTTCGATCTTTATATATTTAAATTCAAGTTGTTCTATTTTAAGTTACAACTTGGATCATTTCAATAATTTTTCTTTAAATATAAGAAAAATAGAAAACACAAATTTGAGTTGAAATTTAAAGCTCAAAATTTTATTCAAGGAGAGGTACTGAAATGAAAGTACATTGAATCCTACACTATTACATTAACTTCAAAAAGCTATATAGTCATGAGGTAGAAGGATCTGGACCGCCTGGAACTGAAGATTCTGGAGCCGAAACATCTGGAAGCAAAGAGTCTGGCGCCGGAGAGGTGATAACATTCGGAGCATCTGGAGTCGAAGAAGGAAGAATTGATCCCAAAACATTTTGCTCCGAAGGAATTTCATCAATTAAATCAACCGGAATGGGTAACACTTCGCCACCATCAACATCGTTACTCTCCTCCGTTTCCTCAATAGCAGGAGTCTCGGGAGTAACCTTTGTACAATCCCAAAAATTGGGTCGAAGAGTTGATGGCGGTACCCATTCCGGTAGACCAGCAGCAGAGTCCTCCTCTCGAAGATCTTTCAGCTCATCGTCCTTAAAGGGAATGAAATCCGCTCCATCACGGCATTCTTCAGCAAAGGGTCCGTTGAAAAAACATTTCAACAGAAAACCCTTATCCTCAAATTTATGATGAAGTTGCCGGAGCATATGGACACAACCCGCTTCATAGAATTCGAGTTGCTTCTCATGCAAACCAGGACTCATAAGCTTCGGACAATTTAAAATCAGCAACAATTTTGTCCTTATGACCGTCCGATTTTAAAAGGTCATTCTCAACTTGGAGAGCTGCAACCTTAGTCGCTAATTCGTCTCTAGCGAAACAAGCTCTTAACCATTGCTCCTTCAAGCCCGTATTATCGGATCTTAAGCCTAAGCTCGTCAAACGTTCCTTCTCAAGCTCCGACCTCATAGCAGCAAGATCTCTCTCCAGTTTCAAACTTCGATCCTCGGCATGAGAGAGCCTTTGATCAGATTGGGAGAGTTTGGTTTTGAAACGACTAACATCCTCTCCCAACCTCTCTTTAATCCTCTCAACATCCTTGAGAATGGATGATTGAGAGATATACTCCCGATGCAAAGCTCGAAGTTTGGACTCTGCAGTTTCGGTTCCGAGCTTATAATTCTCGGCTCTCCTCCTCTCTTGACTCAGCATTGTAATTTTCTCCCCGAGTTCAAGGACACAGAAGAAGAAAGTCAAGCATATACATAAGAGGTTAAAAGAGAAACATTATAGGGAAATTGCGAAGTAAACTCATTCTTATTACCCGAGATATAAGAGCGCCACTCTTGCCCACGACCTCATCAGCTGAACGTTTGCTGGCGATCTCAAACGTCTTCGAGTCGGCACTTCGCCTCGGAGGAATTGTGCCGTACAGCGCAGATATATCCCGTCCGAAAATCGGGTTAAAATTGGGGGAGAATCATTTAAAACTGGTTCTGCGCAAAGCACCTGCGCGAAGGATCCCTAGGAGGAGAGAATCATGCTGAGAACCATGGAAGTTCTCCCGATTCAACTGCCTTACCATTATCTCTTGAGGAGACGTTGGATGGAAGAACAAAAGAAGATGTTTCCCGAGGAGCAGGAACCGAAGACTTGGAGCTTCGAGTAGAGGTTGGTACCGAGGTGCCGGCCACTACAGATGATGGAGGATTCAAAGCCGATAACGGAGGCCGAACCGTTGTTCCCGAAGAGGGTTCAACCGTTAAATCAATTGTTGAAGGACCAGGAACGGAAGCTTCAACAAGACGACTCTCCTCCCCGCGAGGTTTACTCTGGCGAGTTGAAACTTCTTCCTCCCGAGGACGTTTCTCACCACGGGTATCCTTTGAAGACTCCTTCTAAGGAACCGACTTTGAACTTCCTTGTCCCTTCGAGCGAGTCTCGGCCCGAACAGTATGAGAAATCTTCACAGGAGGTTTGGCTGGAACCCCTTTCCGGAGCATCGAGCTCCGCACGATTTTTTTCCCTTTATGGCTCCCCCGCCGGGGGGAACTTGGCAAAGAGTTCATATGAGCTTGGCGAACGTTGCAGCTGCTTTGTCCGAACCCGAAGAATTTCTTGTCCGGCATTGGTCTGCGAAACATGAGAAGAAATGTCAAAAAAGTAATAAAAACATTAAGGACAAGATGGTTAAAACAGAATCTATCTACCCTTGGCAACTCGACATCCCCGAGAATCGGGAACACTACACACAGGACACTCGTTGAAAATACAAGTCCTGGATGCAGAGTCCACATAGGATTCTCCTCCTCATCCTCACTAAATCCTAATTCTCTCCTCCGATCCTCTAAACCAGGACCGATCCCACACCATTTCAAACTCTCTTCGCTCAAAAGATCGGCAATGGAATACACATGAGTTTGATTTTTATGATCGGAGCCTAATTCCTTATCCACCTCCGCCAGGAAAATTCCTTTTCCGCTTCACTCAACTCAAGATCCTTCGGATGAGCAGACCATTTATTGATTTTTCCCACCAAAGGTCTAAAGGGAAATCCCACTCTGGACTCAACCATGAACCAATTATCCTCGCCAATTGACCTTATTGGGAGGAGAATCGAAACAGATGAATCTTATTTTTTTTCTTGGTCGAAGAGAAAGAGTATTCTTGTTCATCTCGTCGCGGTATGAAGAATTGCGCGAGGAGGTTCATGGTGAACTCACATCCCGGTCTGCGGCACAAAATTATCATGGCCATCACCGTCCGGGCGGCGTTTGAATGGACTTGGAGCAGTGAGCTCGACTATAAGAAAGGGAAGTCCACAAACGCTGGATCCAAAGGCAGTCGAACTCCACCATAGAAGTGTGCAACTGGAAACGGAACATAATCCGGCGACAACAAGCCCGCCCTGCGAGTCACGAAGACTCTATACTTAGTGAAATCAACTCCAAAGTTAAGAGCTTCGGCCTGGTGCTAGTAGGGGCATAGTGTTTCGGTGCAGAGCAAAGTGTTCGGACGAAGATGGATATTCGGATCCATAACGTCGTCACTTAAGTTTGTGTCTGTTCCTCCAGAGGCGGATGCTTCGACGTCCAGTCCTTCGGAAGCGGATGCCCCAACATCACGTTCCCTAGAGGCTGACAACTCCTCGACTACATCGGATGCCAACTCCACATTTCTTGCTCGGCGGCCTTCCGAGCTCGCGGAATAAGGTGCGGAAAGGGTCTCTCTGCCATTGCATCTATTTCTTGTTCGATTAAACGATTGTCTTCTTCTTCAAAATCAGTCATTATAATATCAACCTGCGTAGGATCAGAAAAAAACCCATTTTTTATCAAACACTTCTTAATCGACCGAATGTTGGAACAACTTATCATCTCTGCATCTAGAGGTCTTGACTCATTCAGATCAAACCCCCGATCCCCAATATGCATAGGCTTGACAAAAAATTTTATCTTCTTCCCAATACGATGATAATAACCTTGAAAGTCAGGACATAACCTCCAACAAGTTTCGGTCCTATCAAATAAAGCTAAATCCGGAAAACCAAAAGCCCTAACCACCTTCTTGGCTATAGATTTCTTACCCATTACAAAACACGGAAGAAAAATTTCAAACAATAACAAAATACCTTTTACGAGGAAGAAAATCCGAATGCCGTCTAAAAACGCTGAGAAGCTTCGAGAGTCCGAGGAAATGGCGGAACGGAATCAAAATAGAACGAAACGGAGAAAACAATCGGTAGAAGTCGAGTCTGCAAAGAAATTTTGCTTTGAAAGGATTTTTTATGGAAGAATTTTTGAAGATAGAAGCTAATGAGGAAATGAAAAGGGGAAAGAAGGGTTTAGTGGAAGAAAAAAGGAAAAAATTTAAAATAAAGTTTTTATGTGTTAATAAATTCTCATCATTACGCGACGGTTCACGATGAGGAGAGAGAGGGTTGTCCAGGGTTCTCGTTGGCGGTGTCGCGCGTGCGTGGATATGACAAATGAAAAGATTCAAAGCGCCAATCGACGGAATTTGAAAAGAACGTCATAATTTGAATTTGTGAAAAAGATTAAAAGTTCGAAGAAGTCACGACGAAGCATAAACATATTCACACTTCGCAGGGGGCCAACGAAAGGAATATACGCCACGTAGATAAAGTCAAAATAAAATATGATTTTGACTTGGTCAAAATCGAAGATGTGATCGGACCTGGCCAACGCGAAGCATTACACCAACCGAAGCATGTAAACCACACGACCTCAATAATCTCCGAAGTATAATCCAAGGATCGAAACGAAGCATTTGATCAAGCCATTTATGAAAGCTCCGATGGGAAATGCGAGTACCCGGACTAAACAGTTAACCAAGCAATAGTACAAAGCTTCGAGGCCGAGTTCAATGATTCTAAACCGAATATACAGCCAAAGGAATATTCCAAGTATATCCAGCTCACTAATATCTTATTTAAATATAATAAGATGTAAACAGTGGGATCCATAGACTTTAGTCAACTTCTATGGGAAACTGTGGGATTGGACATCCGAAAAAGGCTATGATGATAGCCTTTTGGCTTGTGCAGAAGATAAGGTAGGTAAGTAATCATTCCTTTTCCTACTCCCACCCACTCATAAGGAAGTTTACCCATATAAGGAAAACTTCCTTATCAAGACAAGGGAGCTTTTTTTTGGGGGGGGGGAGGAGCAATATAAAAAATTTTACATAGACAAAAGTTGAGAGAACAAAACAAGGTTTTGTTCTATTTTATTGGGAGATCTTTGACTAATTTGATCGTCGGAGGCTTCTAACGGAGAAACACCTCCGTTAGGGTTCTTGCAGGGTTCATCTACAAAGGACATTCCTTCGACTCAACGATCAGTCCGTTATCATCACTGGTTCTTGCAGGGTTCATCTACAAAGGACATTCCTTCGACTCAACGATTAGTTCTTGCTATATATTATTTTTTTAAAATATTGTTAAATGGAGAATAACTTCAGGGAAGTTTGAATGGTCATGGAGTCACCCGTAGAGGTTTGAAGTCAGCTAAGTCGTCAGCGCAGTTGCGTCATCGTGTGGTTACTTCCACACATCTTCTGCATATAAATACATTTAGTGATTAGGTGTCATAGGAATCTTTTCCTCCATTTAATATAAATTAAGGTTGTCATATATATATATATATATAATATAAATAAATTACCAAAAAAAAATATATATATATATATATATATATATATGATATAAATGATTAATACTCTATTTACCAAAAAAATATATATATTATATATCATATGAGTTGATCAGGATACAATTCTCCGGTCTTGCCATGTTAGGTGGGTGACTTCCACGTAGCACCCAAGTATCCTTGCAAAGAAGGCGATACACCAAAGGTACAACAACACTTAGAATATATGGAGAATATTTGTCTTTCACTTGTCTACAATTTTATTTATTTGGGAAACTATTTTAATGAAATAGACAATATGCTATTTTATTTGGATTTATGTAAGAATTATAGGAAAAAAAAAAAGAAAAGGTTTATTTGATAGACATAATGATATTTCAACAGAAAATGAAATTCTAAAACATTTATTATAAATTATGACTTTTTATTGTTTATTATTTTATTATAAAATTGTGCTCCAGCCCATGTTATATTTATTTTATAATTATTATTTTTGATTAATTTATAATAATGAAACCAAATTTAGAAACAATATCTATTAAAGTTTGTATTTTTTTTTATTATTATTGATAAATCGCTATTAAACGTTATTGGTCTCTAACCTTTTCTTTTGTAACATATTCTATCATTTTTGTAAATAGAAAATAAATAAACATATAAATTTAAAATTTTATATAAACATATTCTGTCATATTTACTAAATGCACTTGAACTGAATAGCCAATATCGTCACGCAGCACTTGTCATTAATTCCTTTATCGTGCTTTCTGTCATCTTTTTTTTTTTTCTCTTCTTATTCTAAGTTTACCTTGTTTTCCTTCACCACAAAATTTCCCTATCTTCAAAAGTCTTTATCATCTTCTTCCTGTGGCAAGGATAGAAGAGATTCTTCAAGTTCTTTGCCAAAATCTTCATTCTCTACCTTATCATTAAGCTTCTCATGGTTTTCTTGACAATTTATGTCATTGCCCTCTTCCATTTCCATTGACTATTTCCTTCCTGTTCTAGAGGCGGCTGACGGCAGAATCCTGTCTGTTGATAGAAAAGGTCCATCTCAGCATCCCAATCTTTTGCTGTCTTTTCCACCAAATCCCCAATCAATTGCTTATCCTCGGCTATGTGCTTTATGTTTGTGATATCTACAACCTTACCAGCCTCTTTGATAGAAAATATAGGGTCAGAGCATTAATTAAAACAAATATTATTTACTGTGGAATAAAACACAAGAAATATATAATTTCCAAATCGAAGTGGGCAGACATATTACAGCAGACTGTAAATATTATAGACAAAAGAAAATTAAGATATAGAGCATGAGAATGAGGGAAAGAACAACATGGGAATATCTCGAGAATTTGCCAATCAAATTTATGTGCACAGGTTAGAAAAGAAATGTCATGTTGACTCCAATCATGAGAAAAGAAAAAATATGGAAGAATGCTAATTCCATTTGATTGCCTCAGTAAATGCCAAATGTCTCTTTTTTCTTTTATACTTGCTAGAATTACAAAAGACATAAAACACATGCTGTCTGGAAAGATCACAAAAGTTGTTCCATTGATATCTTGAGTTGTATAAAAACATCTCGAGAAGCATATAAAACAGTTCACAGTCAACATCTTTTAATTTCAGTAAATTGATATTTTTACAGAAATACTAGCATACCTTTAATAGCTAGTTCCTTTGCAGTTGCATAATCAGATGACACTTTCTTGACTAAATCTACCTCAAGGTCCGTTCCCTGTAAGAAGGGAAATTAGCAGTGAATACCAAGGTATGTACGAGGCAAGTTACAGACTCCAATCCAAAAATTAAAGAGCCAAACCGAGTAAAGAAAGAAAGGAAGACAACCAAAAGTAAGCTATGAAATAGAAAGCAATAAACCCTTTATTACCATGAAAATCACAACCTTTTTTTCATAGCAAGGGTCAGTAAAGAGTAATCCTCAAGAATCTAAACCCCACATATGGGTTAAGTAAAACACATCAATTGAGGGGGATAGTTAAGAGTACAAGGGTTCATCCCAAATAGAAGACTTCAACTTCTTGCAAAATCTCAGAGCATGCGGAAACGAGGGGAGAAAGTAAGAGAAAGATATATCCCTCTAAATGTAAGAATATATTTCCTGAAAACATGCAGCATGACTGTTAACTCTACTCACCTTTAAACCATCTAGATAAAAAGAATATTCAATGTAAATTATGATCTAGTCGAGTATCTCTCAATAATAAATCTTGGTGCGTGTTTTAATCTAATGGTTGAGCAACTTGATAGGATAGTGTTCAATCAGAGCAAGAACCATGTAATTACACCAGCAAACAAAACAATGTAGACTGATCCTTGTATTTGACTCTTCAACTCGTAAATTAATGATACAGCTTTTGTTAAACTCACCATGCCTAGTTAAAGTTGCACTTTATGGATACTGCAAATGTGCAGCAAGTTTACCTACAAAGAGGTAATCAGATAAAATCGGGGTTCGGGGTTCGGGGTTGGGGGCCGGTGCTATAATGATAAGAATATATATATATATATATATATATATATATATGAAACAACATGTAGGATAATTATTCATTCTAGAAAATCTAGTAGAATGGTACTCTCAAAAGCGCTGTGTACATAAAATTGAAGAGAAACAATGCTTAACCAATTGGACTAAAATGATTGTTTTGTCCAACAGATCTGTTCCCAAAGTTGTTACCTACTTTTTGGATCTTATAAAAGATTAAAACAAAATTGATGAAATTTAGTAACCGATAATATGATTGAACAATTCCCAAAATAGAAGAAGAGAAGTTTCAGACTGGCTTAGATAACTAGCTTTGAGTAAAAGTAAAATTATTGTTAACATATTTTAACCAATTAAATTTTAAATTCAGTTTTTCTTTTATATATATATATATAAAGAACTGGAACCATGTCCATGAAGTACCAAACAATTGGTATGAAACTTACCAAATTCATGTGCATTAACTCCTCAATCTTTGTATTTGTGAATAATCTCTTTAACCAAAGGGGAAAAGCAGGACAAAAGCACACCATTAGAGGCAGCAGGTAATAAGATAATAGTGAGGACAATGCAAGATCAATCTGAAGAGATGTCAAAGAAAAAGGAAAGAGAAGTCCAGATATATACTTTTTGTATGCTACTTGAATACTGGTGTTCTGAATATTTGTGAGTTCATTAATTCTTTTTGTAAGAGAACCTTCATTCATATCCACAAACCCAAAAAAGAACATTTGTCTATCAAGCATATGCTTGACCAGAACAGATACCACCTTTATGTTTTTTTCTTTACTGTCTAGGACAAGGTTTTTTTTCAGCTCTCCTGTGGAAGGAAGTAGACATTTGGTTAAACAGATTAGGAAGGGAATTCAAAGCTGAGTACAAAATATTTACACAAAAAGATAAACTAAACGAATATCATGTATACCAAGAGATAAATAGATCTTGAAATGGGGCTTGAATGGCTGAGATTCGAAGAGGCAGTATAAACAATAAAGCCCGCCCACTCTATGTGAGAGGGAGTAAGTAGACGCCAGATGTCCTGTAGACAAGAAGAACGAAATTAATCTAACCAGATAACAATGATCTAGTGTTTTCATCCCTGAACAACCATTACTCGAGAAGAAAGTAGCTCGGAAAATTTTTCTATAGCATTTAAAACACATCTTTGAAGAGCATTGCTTAAGTGTTTAAAAATAAAGTTTCTCTTCCCATAAATATATAAAGGATATGCCATGTAATTAATTATCAGAAACCTTGATATAGTTCATTCTATGAGCCACTTCATGAAGACTGACAAAAAGCTACCATTCACAGAGAAAACTATGGCAAATGATGGAGGCACAAATAATGGTCCAGAAAGGAAATGCAAATTCGCTCAACTAGGGAACTAATTTCAGTGAAGAATTTAAAAATATTCGATAAGCTCAGTTTTCAGATTATGATGACTAAAAATGTTTAACACTCTGTTCGCATGTGCATGTGAACCACATCTAAGGATGACAATAATTACTTTATCCTAAAAAACCGATAACATGATACCATAACACTCCATTGATCCCAAAAATATAGTACAAATTTACCATTTTGGCTGTCCTAAAATACTTTCAGTTTGATGTGGCCTCCATCATATTCAACCCTGGTCTTCCCCAAATTGTGTTGTAAGCCGAGGGTGCGTCTACAACATAAAAATCCATTAGTTGTGTGATTGTGTTGTTATCTTCTCCCCAAGTTGTGCGTAATTGCATAATTCCTTCAGCGTGAATAACGTTCCAGCGAAACCAACTAAAGGTACCTTATCCATCCGATGAGTATGTGGTGTTATACCCATCGCTTTCAATGCCTCTTGATAGATAATGTTTACTGAACTTCTCGTATCTACCAAAATTCGTCTTACCACAAAATCTTCAATGTGCATTGAGATAATTAGTTGAACATCATCATTCATCTTAGCAAAAGTTCCATTAGCAATCATGTTGATCACACGTGGCGGATAATTATCTCGTGAAGCTCGAGCATTGTCCACGGTGACAAACTCTTTTAAGAAACCATTCCGGATAACTTTCTCAATGTTCCTTTTCAAACTGTAACAATCATCCATCCGATGTCTAATGTCTTTGTGATATGCACAATACTTATCACTACTCCGTTTTTCTCTTGGTGCTATCATAGGTCTCGGTGTTGGGAGGATTTTTGGATCCTTTATTGCTCCAAGGATGTGACTTAAACTAGCATTCAATGGTGTGAAATTTTTTGAAATAAGTCGTGTAGAAGCATGTGAACCTCGGGATCGTCCATCACTTGGGCTCTTACGTCTTGGCATGTCAACATTGTAAGTTTTGCAACGTCTATGAGGATCTTGCGTCTGTTGCTGCCAAAAGGATCGTGAAGAACGGTCATGATACTTTGAAACATATGACCTATCATATGGTTTGGACTGATATCGTCTATTATCCTTCCTTGACTTTTCATTATCCTCTGCTTTCCTCCTTTCTTTCTTTGCTTCTTCTGCATCTTCTCTCTTAATCCATTTGCTAATCTTATCGAAGAGTTCTTTCATCGTTGTTGGTTCTAACTGATTCAACTTCTCCGAATATTTACTTGGTAGCATCCCTTCACAAAAGTATTCAACATATCCTTCTTATGTGAGATGTTTAATATTAAGTGTCTCTTTATTGAACCTTGTTAAGTACGAAGATAACAATTCTCCGGGCCTTTGTTTTATAGTGAGTAGATCTCGCTTAGATTTCTTTAAGCGTCGGCTACTTGCAAAATTTTGAAGAAAGAGAGAACTTAACTGGGTAAAAGAGGAAATGGTATTGTGAGGTAAAGCAATGAACTAATCGAAAGCGGCTTCGTCCAAGGTACTTGCAAAACATTTGCAAAGTGTTATATCATCTGCAGAATTCTCTCCATGACCGTGGTGTAGTGTTTAAGGTGACGTTCTGGATCAGATTCTCCTGTGTACGGTTTGAACACAAGAACTTTAAAATCCTTCGAGAGACGTGCCTTACGATACTCCTTTGTCAAAGGATTAGATTCTTTGGCGTTCCAATTGACAGAAAGATGTCGTGAATGTGCAAGCATCTGTTGAATCTGGTTGAGATATGGGACGAGATTGGCGTTGGCGCCAATGTTTGGTGTGACTGTATCTACTGAGTGCGTCCGATCGGCAAGCTGCGTCCGAACATGAGTGGGAGGAGGGAGTGCATCACGAGTTGACGCAACAACAAAAGTTCCAGGTTGGGTGCGACAAGATAGAGTAGATGAAGCGGGTTGATGCTTGGACAGCCGTAACAGAACGTTCATCCGCAATAACCATACCTTTATTATGCAATACCATTTGTACGAGTTCCTTGACTCGATTAAGCAATTGAAGCAAACTGTCGTCACGAGAAACATGGGTGGGCGTACAAGCAGCTGGGTTATCAGGTGTTGAAGCAACAAGATTGAGTTGAGGGTGGACGAGTGGTGCAGATTCCAGATTGATATTTTGTGATGTAACGGGAATGGGAGCCAGAGTAAGTTGTGTTGATGTTTCTCGGATGCCGGAATCAACATCGACAGCTTGTGAGGGAGAAGGGTCCATTGATGATAATGACAGTGATTAAATTCTAATGCGGTTATAGAGGGGTTTGTGCAAAACACGGTGAACGCCAATTATGATGTGGCCTCCAATCTCCAATCGTCTTAATCTAAATCCTCAAGATCTTCGTTCCTGTAAAAAAACAAAGTTAAAACGGAGATTGTTCTCCGTGAAACTCCTCTAATGCTTAAGTTAGAAACAAAACGAGAGGAAAAACTGAAAAGACTAGGGTTTTTAGAGAAGAAATCCACTTATCTGTTTTTATCGTTTTATCTTGTATTTATAATGATGATTTCCTAATAAAAATAGACTTTTAGATGGTTAAAGAATATATCTTTATGGTTAATAAATATTATAATATATATTAAAATAATATAAAAGATAAACATTATGAGATATTATGATAAATATAATAAAATAAATGTTATAATTTCTTCCACAGTTCTCTTAAATTAATAAGACCTTTCCGATGTTACGATACTCCAAACCATTGACCCACAGATTCCTATAAATTAAAATGATAAGTTGTAATACATGTATTAAATTTTAATAATTTCTTAATCCCTGTATCATATTTTACTTTTCCATAATTTATGAAGTTTTGAGACAAAAAATACTTTCTGAAAAAGAAGAATAGTAGAATAGCCAAGAACAAATATAAATAAATAAATAAATTATGGCAGATTGATGACATCAACTAGGAATTTGTTGCAGACAGCTAATATATCACTAGCAGATTGAACGTTCAATAAGAAAATTAAGCACTTAGAGAATGTACCTATAGTGTGGGCATACAATGACTGCACAAAACAAGCCTGATTAGTGGAAGGGCTGGCCTCGAAAAGGAAGGAGAAATTTTTTGAAAGCCATATTCTCTTCATTTCTGCTAAGGTTGTCGAGCCATCCTATGATTATCAAAATCCATAAGGAAAGCCAGAAATACACCAAAAATAAAGAAAAGCAACAATATTTGAAGAGAGAAAACACCAGAAAAAAAAAGAACTGGTTAGCTCAGAAAATCTTACCTTAGCAAAATCATTTATAAGCTCATCAATATCTAATTTGAATGGCCTGAGATCCATAGTACAGAAGATTGTCTTAGACAAGTTAAATGAACTCAGCTTTCAGTCCTTCTCCACTATCTAAAAGTTAAAGCAACATTGCAGATATAGTGTCATGAAGAACTTGAGCAATATTTAATCAATAAGTCTCTTCAATTATCTGAGGAAAAAGAAAAAACCACTCAGTATAAACTATGCATAAGTATAGTAGCACTGAATAATCAAATTCAACAATTTATGTTTTTTTTTTTTTTTCCCCAAAATTGAGACACTTTGACAAAAGATTAAAGCAATCAAAAATAAGTGATAACCTGTTTTTTCATACACATATAAATTCTCTATGTGTGAAAGTGTGTTAGGAACCTATGAACATTAAAGGAGCTTGTTCAAAGACACTATTGAACTTGTATAACTACTTGTTGAACGTAGGTCTAAAAGGTGAAAAACAAAAGGGAAATCAGATAAGATGCCAACACAATTCTTCTTATGAAGTTGCAACTCCATTTTTAAGAAAAATGATGGATCACCAGAAACAGTACTATCAGTTTAACTGATTCAAATAGTAACCTGATTTTGAAACATTCGGATATTTATTGACCCTCTCAAACTTCTCCATTCCCTCCCCCCGCCTGCCTTCCAGCAGCTCCATAAAATATGAGAGGAAAAAAAAAAAAAAAAAAATTGCCATGTCTGTTGTAAATACTATACCTTGTGATAATCTATCATGATCCATAAATCATATATTAAATCTAAGAATGAACCAAACTCACCTACGAATTTACTCGCTAAATGGAAGCACACGGACTCTTCGAGCATATTGAAATTTGGAAGACTACCGCTGCGGGAAGTGATTGAAACTGGAAAAGAAAAAGGTAAGAGAACTGGCGGTAAAAAGGTAATGGATTAAATTGTATACATATATAGTGGCTCAAGAATATATGTGATTACAAATTTCTAATGCTGTTATTATATATATACATATTTTAAACAAGTTATTATAATTAATTAAGTTAAATTTTTGGATATCTTTTTTATTGTTTACATTCAATTAATGCTTAATATATTTTTTTTAAAACTTTTTTATTTTATTGACATAATTAAATTAATTCTCAATTAATACTTAATAATTTTTAATTTTTTTCTTAATTTGTTTTTTTGTTAATATTATTTTAAAATTTTTATCTCAATTTTTATTTTTTTTATTATTTGTAACCAAAATATTTTTTATTTTTTTATAATTAAATTACAATAGTTCATTTTTTTATCACACATTTTTGTAATTATACTTAACTCTTAATTTTGTTTCAACGTTTTATTTTTTATATTAATATTTTTAACATTAATTAATTAATTATTTATCTCTATAACTTGAAAAATATTATATTTAATAAAAATAATTATCTCTTAATTATTTCTAACTTCTAAAATATTATGTTTGTTGATTTTAGTTATATGATTGTTTTGTTCCGTACAAAAACTACAAGTAATATTCTTAAATATTTATTCTTTTACATTTCAATTTTTAATGTAAGTTTATACAAAGTTTTAAAATCTCATATACCATTAATTTATAATATTAAATTTTTAATAGTTAGTACAAACATATATTTTGTATATATTCATAAAATGTGAATTCAATAAAATGAATATTTTGTACATAAATAAATTTTAATAATAAAATTTTTTATATATTTTATTTAGAAAAGAAATATTATATATATATATATATATATGGAGTATTTTGTTTAAAAAAAAAAAATTATAATTTTTAGTGTATTTTTAGCAAAGCACTGAAGTTTTCTCATATCAATGAGAAACAGAGTGAAGCAGGAGAGGAGACAGAAGCATGTAATTCACATGTCCAAATAAAAATTCCAGCTTTCCTTCCCAATGATGAATGATCCAATAATATTTTGCACTCTTAACTCTATTTTGGTTATTATAAATAAAATATTAACAAGCAGAGAGAGAGAGAGCAGAGCATACTTGAATTGTGGATGGATTTAGACATTTCCAATTCCAGCAGGCAAGCAGGCAGGCAGGCAGGTTCTTAATTCCTTCTCCAATATTCAATTTTTTTGGTGAAAAGACGTCAGGATCCGGTCTATCTAATAATCTAAGGAAGAGAATGGGCCGGTCCAACCAAGTTAATGGATGATGGGGGTTATGTAGGAATTCATTCGTATACCCAAAATACTCCCCCTTATAAATAATAGGTCCAACTAGTTGGACTTCCACTTTTGCAAAAGAAACAAGGTCAAAAACGTAAATTCAAGTGACCTTCACTGAGACGAAACTAAAAACCCCCTAAAATTAACACCCAATTTTTTAAAGAATAGACATACACCAAAGGAAACGTATAAATAAAATTGTCATCAACGCATTCTGGATTTTGCCGAGGGTTTTGGAATCATGGATGAACAGAACAAAGAAGAACCCAATACCTGCTCTGGAAAACTAAAAATCTAAACAATAATTTCGACGGAAAATATCAAAACAAAAAAATATATAAATATATAAAATTCCGGTCAATCGAACAGGAGAAATCAATAGGAAAAAAAAAATAATAATGACAGAAAATAACGTCGGAGAAGAGTTTATACCTGAGGAAAATTTAGAATAAACCCAAACAAGAGAAGTCGATTTCAGATACACGAACAAAAGACAAACAATCCTTCAGGGCGAAATTCAAGTTCAGTAGCCGGATTGAAGTTCACCAGATCTTGGGTTTCCGATTCCGACGAGAGAGAAAGAAAGAATTGGGCTTGAACGCAAAAACCCCCAATTGGACCAAAATAAAATTTTCCTCTTTCTTTTGTGGTCTGTTGGATTTCGATTGCTTCTATATTACATTCGAAAAATGCAATATAATGTGTTTCAAGTCTTCTATTAGTATGTAATGCATAAAATGACAACTAACAATTGCAAGAGTATTATATTTGTCAGCTGATCGATTTCGTACAAAACAATTGCATAGTTTCTAGTTTCTACTAGGCTTAAATTTTGAGTCGTTTTAATGATTACGAGTTTGTTCCTTTAATGTATTTATTTTTCTTTAAATTGATGTTGAAAGGAAGTATTGAATTCATCATTTGATGCGGTATAACAGCTATATTGTGATTCTTTGTTGAGTTATAGATATAACTATTTAGCAAAAGATGGTAGAGGTCTCAAGTAATATATTTGAAGAATATCATCTCTCATTTAACCTCTTGTCTAGTAAAATACATAACACAATGTAATTTACAAAAAAAAAAATAAATTTAACAAATACTAATAAACAAAAATTAACATAACTCAAATAACTTTAAAGCACGATAAAGAAGAAACTACTAGACCAATGCAATGTAATTATTTAGTCTCTATATATATTGTATTCCATAAATGCAATGTAGAGCACAATAAATGATATTTCATTTGTCTTTTATATTGCATTAAATGCAAAATATGGCTGCATTTTCTAAATACAAGAAAAAGCCAAATACGGTATTCTTTTAATATGGTCATTTGTCTTCTAGTTGCATTTAATGCAACACAGAAGCTTTGAGAAATCAGCTGAATTCTCAAACCAATGCATTGCAAGGAAAAAGTGTGCATAATGTTAGTCAAGTTTGCAAATTTTGTCAAGGCTCGCACTTCAGTGGAGATTGTTACGGGAATGGAATTTTAACACTTCCGGAGGAAACTAAGTTCATTGATGTCGTGAATCCAACACTTGTGAGGAAATTTATCAAATTATTAAGGGATGAAATTTACCAAATTATTTAAGTTAAAGAATGAAATAATACAAAAAAAAAAAAAATGAAATCACTAAAATTATATAAATTAAGGGCCAAAATTTCCAATTTGCCTCATATTTGTACATATTTATGATTGTTTGATTTGGTCTTTCTTGTAAAATTATTTGGCCATGCCGAAATTCATGTGCTTGTCAAATGCCAAAATTTTTAAACCTTTTTTTTGTGTATTTTTTTATTTTTTTATAATGTATTTAAACCATCTAATAACACACAAATAATAGTTTACCCTCAATTTTACGAGACTGAGCCAACATGAGAAAGAAGAAATTTGTTTCAAAAAGTAGTACTTTTACTTTTTATTTTTAATTTTTTTTAATACTATGAATTTATGATTAAGGGTGTGAGTTAGGAATAAAGTGTTAAATGTTTGTGTTTTGCATATGACAAGAAAAACGAGAATAAAAAATGCCTTTAAAAAGTAAGGTACATTACGAAAATTGTTGAATAATTTAAAAAATATTATAAAAAAACCAAATCAAACAATCCTATAAATAGTGACAAGATTAAACTCTCAAAAGGTTAAAGGACACAATGAAGAATTTTTTCACATGCGCATTTATAGATGGTTTCTTTAAGTTAGCTTAAAATAGGTGATAAAATAGTTTTAGGGGGTAAAATATTTATATAATAGAAAGACTATAGAAAATACATATATATACAGATTAATTAGGATAGAAGAACAAATACACTAAATATAGGGAGAGAATAAGTATTTTCTATAAATAGTAAATTAAGTAAAAATCAATTAGTTATTGTTAAGAATATTAAAAATTAATTAAGAGCAGAGCGAGTCTGAAGGAAAATAATGAATGTAAACCTGTTGTGTTGCACGAAACATGCCTAAAATGAAGGTTTTGTTGCCAAAAATTCTCATATCAATAAAAATAAAATAAAGGAAAAAGAAAATCCAAAATTTACGTACCCAGTCAGTCAGTCAGTCACTCACTCACTCATCATGCATGCATGCATAGAAGGAGAGATGGGAGATGAGAGGTGCGAAATGGGGCTAGAAAATTTGGTTGATGAGCAAAATTTAGAAGAAAATCAATGCTCAATGAGTAGCAATAGTCATGAAAATAATAATAATAATAATAATAATAATACCAACAACAGTGACAAGAAACAAGAATTCCTCCCAACAATCACTCCTAATATTATTCACCATTTCTCCACAAACAATCATGAACAAGTGGATCAATTTCTTCAAATCTCAACAACAACAACATCATCATCAGCTACTACCACCACCACCAATAATAACAATATTCCATCACATTTCTTGTCTAGTGCAACACCAATACCACCACCACCACCAACGGCGGCAGTGGCCAACAACAACACCACCAATCAAAATTTCTATGCAAAGGGATGCAGCAAGAACAACATGAGTAGCAGCATGAGCACGAGCACGAATACCGGAAATAATAATAATAATAATAATAATAATAGCAACAAGGAACAAGACAGGTTTCTTCCGATTGCTAACGTAGGGCGGATCATGAAGAAGTTCATTCCAGGTAATGGAAAAATATCGAAAGATGCAAAAGAAACGGTTCAAGAATGTGTATCGGAATTCATTAGTTTTGTTACGGGTGAAGCATCTGATAAATGCCAAAGGGAAAAGAGGAAAACAATCAATGGAGATGACATAATTTGGGCCATAACAACTCTTGGTTTTGAAGACTACGTAGCTCCATTGAAACATTACCTCAACAAATACAGAGAGTTGGAAGGGGAGAAATTGAATGTTCCAAAGCAGCAGCAAAGGAATCATAATGATGATCATCATCATCATCATCATCAAAAGCCAAATATACCTAATTACCCTTGCCATAATAATGTATATTCTTCTTCAACCAGTCTGCCATCATTTGTTCCCAATGATCAATCATTTCCATTGCCGTTCCCACAAACGTCCAATATTCAAACACGATTGCCACAACATGAACACATCGATTCAGTTGGGAATTGGTAAACAATTAGTTATCTTCTTAACAATTTTGTCTTTTCTTCTTTATTTTTTATTTTTATTTTTTTAGACGATCGTTATTGGTCAGGATTGCATGTAAAATTTAACTCTTATTTGGAGCTTGACTGTTAGATAATGCTGAATTGAAAGCGTTTTCCATCAAGCCAAGGTTTTTTTTTTTTTTTTTTTTTTTTTTTTTTTGTTAAAAAAAAAAAAAATCCCTTCATTGCCAAACTGTATTATACTATACTTTATATCATTCTATAAACTTTTTTCAGGTATTATATATACATATATTTTAAACATTTCCCCTTCGTAATAAACGCAACAAAAAGTGGCTCTTATTTGTCTTCACTTATGCATTCTCTTTCCATCCGATTGATTAATATTTTTATATTTGTTATCAAAAATATTTGTGATCAATTTAAAATTTATAAGAAATTTATTAATTACTTTTCGAGCTATTCTTGATGGGATTACCTGTGAAATTTTCTTTGAAAAATAATTTGCTCTTCGAAAAGAGAAATCTAATCACTCAAAAGAACTGTTTCAGTGCAACTGTGGAACTACGTGGCTCTCATAAAGTGTTATAGTGTATATATATATATATGGATAATATTGTGGTACAATCTTTCATAAGGTTGCATCTAAAATAACTATGGATAAAAAAATAAATGAATTACAAGTCTATTTTGCTAACTTGCAATAATAGGTTAACAAGTTAAGGAAAGATGTGACATCTTGTATGCTTGATAGTAAATATGTTATTTCTCATTTTTGATTTTATTTTCTAAAGGACATTATGGTAGATATACTACATTTTTATTATGTCAATAAAGATTTCTTAAAGATCTCTTAAGATCTCAAAATAAATTAAGATATTCCTAAATATTTTAGAAATATAGAAAATACTATATTCTTATACCAAAACATCTATAAATACAAGAATAGATCTCCAATACAAATAAGTGGAATTCTCGCTCTGAAACTCTAGCTCTCTCCCTCTCTATCCTTTGATCGATTGTTTTTGACTTAAACATCGGATGAGCTTTTTGGAGAGCAATCTCCATTTAGCTTTGTTTTTGACATGAACTCGGATTCTCGAAATTGGATCAAGAGCAATAGGGAAAGGGAGCCACATTATAATTGGTGCCCACCATTCTTCGTAAAACCCCGATCAATACCGCACCAAACAACTATCACTTTTCTAACTTGAACAATGGACCCATCCAGCTGTCCGGAAAAAAACAACCGATTCTGGAATCGTTGCGAGGTCCCCACAACTCACTCCAATGGCTCACTCTCCGGTTGACATGCAAGTGCTTTGTCGTCCTCCTCTCAACTTCCTGTCACACCTATCACCTATCACTGCATCTCTACTACGACCCTTTGACAACATTACCATCTCCGTCAGCAGTCACTCGAGTCCAACGATGGACGATCCTCACCACGTCAACAGGCTTAAAAAGATTGGTTCATACTATCAGTATTGCATTATTCGACATATAAAATAATTTTGAATAGTTATTTAATATACTTCATATGGTTTATTATATAAACAAAAATTGTATTACTTTTTATATAATCAATTTTGACAATTTTTTTTTTTTTTATTGAAGTTTTGAATTATGACTACTTTGTGAGACCCTTTGTCCCAAAGCATGGGAAGTCTCGGTGGCGCCAGGAAATGTGTTGTGCAGACATGTGCGCTAGGATTTGATTGTATGCAAAAATATATAAAGTACCAAGTTATGTGCGTGGACTAGGTGGTCGTTGTGGTCGGTGGGTTGAACATTATGGCACGGGCAGTGACACAAATTCGAGTCCTTGCAAGAATTGAAATCCTAGTTCAAGCGGTCCTAAAAGGTTTGGAAGACCAAAGATGGGCTATGGCACATGCGGACAACCCTAAGCTCTGCCAACCCTAGTTGTGGCTATATATAGGGGCGACTATGCACAACATTGGCAGAGAGGGAGAGCGGGCAATGCAATAGATAGGCAATTGTGAATTGGATAGAATAAGTGTGTGCATTATATTCTATCATTGGCCTTGTGTTTCTTGATTGAGAAGCCTTTGTTCATAGGTGCTCAAATTGTGTATTCCTTATTATATGTTACTATAGAAATGTTGGATAGATTTTCCTATACTTGTGGTGTTGCTTTCTTGGTAGATTGCCCCATACAACACCAAGTGTCATTGTTATGAGCTTGACATTTGGAGAAAAAGTTGAGTGTTTATTCCGGTGGGCTGCAAGGAGAGACACTTCGTGACAATTTTGTATCAAAGCGCAAGTTCAACCCTTTGCAGAGATGTCGAATTCATCTAAGTGACTAGAGACGAGGAGTGCGCCTAGACTTCTACCCGACGCCACATGCAACAACCGAAAATTGTTTGACAAGGTTCGAAACCTTCTCCTTCACTTTGTGCAAGCAGTTGGCTTGACGGAGTATGATGAGAATGTTCGAACATTGTTGAGATCCAGGGACCACCCGTTGTTGTCTTGGAGGTAAAGTTGTTGACAAAGAGGCACACAATAAAAAACAAGTGTCAAGTATCATTTGAAGAAGGTCAAGATAAGGCTATTAATGAAAGGAGATTTCGTGTTAAGGAAGAACGCAGTTAGTCGCCAAGAGCCATCCAGAAAGTTAGACCAAACTTGGGAGGGACCATACATCATAAAAAATGATTACAGAAATGGAAGCTATAAATTGCAAGATTTGGATGAACAAAAAGTAGCCAGAACCTGGAATACATCGAACTTGAAAGAATTCTATGCTTGAAGTCCTTAAGACTAAAGCATGTTTTCTGTTTTCAACAAACATATTTATGACGATTAGTTTCATATCTTGTTGCGGCGAGTCGTTAAGATGAAAGCCCATCTTCTGTTTTCAATAAACGTGTTTATGACGATAAGTTTTATAGGAACACAATTTTAAAAATATCCTAATAATAAAAATATAGGAACACAATTTTATTTTTTAAAAAAACATATAAAGAATCTGTTTATCCAATAAAAATAAATAATACAAGAACAAAAATGATTAGTTTTATAAACTATGTTACTTCAACCAATAAAGAGATTTATTTTTTATAATAATTTTTATAACCATGTTATTTTTATGTAAATAAATATATGTATACTAGTGATACACTTCGCTCCCATGTGTGCAATTATTTACTTATTTTGTTATAATTTTTGTCATTATTTATGTACAATTATTCATTATATATTTTTGTTTAATTTAAATTTTATGAATATATACATAATGTACATTTGTATTAACTATTAAACTAATATTATTAAATTATTGAATTATATCATAATTCAAGAGGTATATAATATTTCAAAATTCTATATAAACTTACATAAAAATTGAAAAAAAAAATAAAATTAAAAGAATAAATAATTAAGAACATTACTTGTAGTTATTGAACTGACTAAAAAATGCACATCTCTAAAATCAACAAACAAAATATTTATAATTAATTATAATATAATCAATCAATTCAAATAATTTTATAACTTCCTCAACCATCATTCTTAAGAATTTTTGAATAATTGTTTTTTAAGAAAAAGGGAAAAAAAGTTAAACTAAAAAAAAATAAATTAGAGATAATTTTTTTTATTAAAGATAATGTTTTAAAAGTTATAGAAATAAATAATTAATTAAAGTTGAAAATATTAATATAAGAAAATAAAAGGGTGAAAAAATTAAATAATAAAGGAAAAAAATTTAAGAGTAAAGTATAATGACTATTGTAATCTTAAAAAAAAAAAATGGTTTTAAATAATAAAAAAATTAAAAATAAAAATAAAATAGTTTAAAAAAAAATATAAAATTAAGATAAAAAATAAAAATGAAAATTCATTAAATAAATAAATGTCAAAGGCGTAAGAGGTAACACCTTCATTAACGACACGAGAGGTAAGAGTTCGAGACACTATACAAAGATAGTCTTACTAAGACTCTTTTTTACTTTTGTAACTTTGAGAAGGTCTATATAAACGGCACCTTCCATCCTTTTATCATCATTCAAGTCTTTCAAAATCAATTTTTTTTATTTAACTATCGCTTTTTCTGTTTTTTTTTCAATAATTGAAAAGAAAATTTTATTGTTCACAAAAATATATATTTATAATTTTGATAAATTAAAATTAAAATAATTTTAAATCATATTATATTGTAATTTAGTAATTTTTTATTTGTCTTTTGAATGAAAAAAAAATAAAATTGTAACAACCCTTTTTAAAATGAGAAAAATTAATACACGTGATCACTTAAAAATACAATTTATTTTCAATGTAAACAATCTCTACTTTAAACATATGGTTTTATTAAAGTCATTTTTTGTGTGAATTTTTCATTACATATTTTAATTATTAAATATCATCCAAAATTTAAAATAGTTATTTAAATTTCCAACTGATTATAATACAACTTTTATTTAATGCATACCAAATTCTTTAAAATTTTTCTTTTCATAGATATATTAATCAAATTGTAATAGTTAATTCTTAAAAAATTTAAAGAAATAAATAATGTGTAGGTAAAGTGTGATAAAATAATATATATATATATATATATATATATATATATATACATAAATTCGTAAGAAAAAATGAATAAGTTTAAATAAAAAACATTTGAGGGTAAAAATAATATATATATATATATATATATTTTAAAAGAAATGATCAATTACAATTTCTGTATTTGATAATATTTAATAAAAATCAATTTTTTTTTTTTATTCTTCTAATATTTTGTTATATTATGTTTATCAAACACTATATAACTTTAAACTTAGTATAATTTGAGTTAATGAGAAGATTTTTAGTACTTAAGAAAATAATACACTATATAAGTTCCAACATAATAATACACAAGTACTTGGAAGAAAAATAGTTTTGTATAAAAAAGTATACTTTGTGCTCAATCCTTGTGGACCTCAATACTTGATTGTATTGCATGCCTTCTTTAGAGGTGTATGATCTAAATTATTTTTAGGTCCACTTGTATGTGTTTTAAAATGTTAAAAAAAAAAAAATATATATATATATATATATATATATATATATATATATATAATTTTAGTTAAAGTTTTAATTCCAACACTATAAATTAAAGAGAAATATTGAAATATAATCTATATATTGAAGCGAAACTATCATGGTTAAACTTATTTGTACGATTCTTCTTTTGATTACTTTCTCTGCAGGTATATATATATATATATATTATTATTACAATATTTTTTTTTTCATCATCTTGTCGTTTTTATATTTTTTTTTAATTGGACCTGACATATTGGTTTTGTAGTCTTTCAAGCTCTTGTTACAATGGAGGTGAAAAAGGAACTACACCCTACAACAAATGAATTACAAGAGATTGAAATTCCAAGAAAATTGCTACGGAATGTGTTTATTGAGACTGCTATGTTACTGTTTGATAATTACCCTAAAAGATCCTAGTGTAAAAAAGAAGACAGACTATGTGCGGTTACTAAAGATGTAAACAAAGCTTGTTAGTTTATTAAACAAATTAAATTCAAATAATTTTTTAAACTTGATTAATTTTCAAGCCTAATCGAATAGTGATCGTGAATATAATCAAGCGTTTTTAAACAAATTATAAATATTTAGATATTATATATATTATTTAAAAAAACTCTAATTAAAAACTTTTGTGAGTTATTATTTTGAGATATTTTTTTTTTTTTTATAAAAAATATTGTTTGATATGAATAAAATTAGTCTTGATATTTATGTTGTGATATTTTAATATTAGAACTTATGATACAATTTTGACTTTAAAGATTATAAATAAATTTTAATGTTGATATATATTTCTAAGTGTTGAATTATTACTAGCCATATGATGAATATCAAGTAGAACTTTTCACCTGTTAATCTTTCATTACAATATATTTAATATGAAACTAATTATTACTTTTCTACAATTTAACTATATTATTTAAAATTAAAGCTTAAATGAAAAAGGAATCATAAAAATAACTCTAGAATTAATCAAAAAAAAAAAAAATTATTCAAATATGTGTTATTGGATGTTACTATAAATCTCTTGAAATAAGATATTAAACTTTGTTAAGAGTATTCTATCTAAATAAGTATAGCATAAAGTTGTATATATAGCAATTTTCAACATTAATTTATAGATAATTTTTATTTTATACAATAAAAAAGGAAATAGAATATAATTAATGTTCTTGATGGTTCAAATAAATTGAGGGAAGAAGAATACATTGGTCATTTGGAACAACAGAAATGGTCCCCTTAGCATATGGTAAATCTTCACAACTATCATATGATTTTTTTTTTTTTTTTTTTTTTTTTTGTAATGTCTACTATGATATGAATTAAACACAAAGTATTAATGTTAGTTTTATTTAGGTAAGAATATGAAAGGGATAATACATTATTCAATAATTTTTAAAAAATATATATCATCATAGAAATAATCAAATATATAAAAATAACTCTTACATCATGGAGCTTCTATCCACATGTATGAGGACATACAAGAAAATTACAATGTCATTCTTTTATATATTTTTAACTATTATTGTTTGTGAATAATATATATACATCATTTTAATATTTAGAAAGACTGGTTCATGCTATTTATATTGCATTATTAGGCATATTAAAATAATTTTAAATTGTTTATTATAAATAAAAAATTGTATTACTTTTAATATTATGTGATTTCATTCAATATTTTATTATTATAAGATATGATATGTCTTTTAACATTTTATATGATTAATTTTTTACATTTTTTATTTTTATTTATTTATTTTTTTATGGTGATGAGAGTGCTGGGAATGGAAGTTTGTACCATCTTTCTTTACAACATGTTTTATTATAAATTATTCATCAAAAAAATTGTTTTATTATTAATTAGTTAATAATACATTAAAATTCAATTTTAATTTAAATTATTTATAGATAAACAACAATGGAGTTTTTTTTTTTTTTTTTTTTTTTTATGCTCATCATTTTTCTATGTTTTCTTTTATTTATTTTTCTTATACTTGCATTTTGACTTTTATTCACACTTATAGATTATGTAAGGATCATTTCTCTATTTTTAGATTTTTGATACATAGTAATGTATAAATAAATGAGACAAATAATTACTGTACTATGACTACTATGTGACTTCATAC
Source organism: Cynanchum wilfordii (assembly GCA_025388415.1). Classification (NCBI taxonomy): domain Eukaryota; kingdom Viridiplantae; phylum Streptophyta; class Magnoliopsida; order Gentianales; family Apocynaceae; genus Cynanchum; species Cynanchum wilfordii. The sequence continues at coordinate 31,456 of JAHSUH010004141.1, forward strand.
AACAAAAAAAAAAAAAAAAAAAAAAACACACACACACATAAACATTCAAATGTGTTATCTAACATCCTTGTCAATAGCAAGACAATTCGTCAACTCACAAAAATTTTCAAAATTGAAATCAATTATAAATAATAAAATTTCAACTCAATTCAATCAATAATCATCAAAAGAATTAAATAAAACCTCATCAAAATTTAATCAACCGATCTAAACATTGAATCGTTAAAAGTAATAAATTCAAAATTGGAAATTAACCTAGAACCAAAAATTTATGTGTATAATGAATTTGAAACTTATCTTGAAGTCATCCCAAGACTGAATCGATGCTTAAGCAGCCATCAAAATCCTCCATCTCTCTTCTCTCTTATCTCCAAATCTTGAAACTTGTCAAGGAATGAATGAATGTGCATATGATAACTCTAGTTTTGTAGAGTTATCGCTTGTCTCTTGAGCTGTTTTTATTTAAGAATGAGTGTTGTTACTTTTATTTTGGTTAGTTTTGTGTCTATTTCTACTGATTGTTTGTGTGATTGTTTAATTTAGGGAAATAGCTGAAATTCAAGGTAAACGAGTGAAGTTCAAAGGTTAAATAGAAGACGAAACAAATTTGAGGGACTTAAGTTGAAGATAAAGAAAAGATGCAAAGTTGAATTAAAAAGGAACTTGTGCTACACAAATTGTAAGGGGCCAAAGAGATTGAATGGGCTAAGGGAAATTGAAGATAATAAAAGAAAAGAAAAGAAAAGAAGCCCAAGCACTATATGTAATTAAGTGAGAAAAAGACAAGACTAAGGTGAGTTGTCATGACAAATTGAAGGCGCATTGGAACGAAAGGATAAAAGAAAGGAAAGAAAAATTCAGTGGAGGGGTGTGGGGGGAGTGAAGTGTGGTGAGCAGTACGTGAGCTAGAGAGAGAAAAAGAAGAAGAAATTCTGAAATCCTAGAGAGAGAAGATCGGGACTAAATTGAAGAGAGAAGCTGAATTTATCAAGAGATAGAGGAAGAGAAGTTACTGAAGATTCATCAGCAAGAAAGGAAGAATTAGAAGGATCAACATTAAGAGATTAATTCTTGAACTTCTTCTTTTTCCCTTAGTGATTATTGTAATCCATTTCTTTTATCTTGCTGTAATTTTCAAAATGTTTATGGATTCTGTTTTGGGAGTTTTTGACTTTGGAATCATGAGCTAATTTACCATACACTAGACTAGTTGAAATCTTGTTATGTAAATTTTTTATATGTGAATATTGAAGCTATAGAATGTTTTGTCAATTCATTCAAGTGATTATTAATCTATTTGCTGCTATTGATTGATCACCTTTAGTTGAAAATTGAGTTAATCTTTAAATTTGAAAGGATTGGGGTTAATTGACACAACACTTGAATGGTGCTTGATTGATTTCTATAATTTCAATTTTGTGGTTGTATAGACATATACTACTACCTTGCATAGTCCTTGAGAATTTTTGTGCTTAATGTGAAGTCCTATTTTATGAACTGCATAGACATATGAGTTTATTTTTGTGGACTGAAATTATGAAATGTTAAAAAACGTACATATACTATTGAAAAATTCTGGATTAATTGGCACAACATTGGCCAACTTTAGTGCATAACGGAGGGAAACTAGTCTAGTGCTCATTCACTTTGATATTGTTCAGTTTTTCTTCTCGAATTGTTTGCGATTTGGTTGTTTTGCTTATAGTATTTCCACGCTCACTTTGTTCCATTTCTTGTTATTTCCTTTGTTTTTAATTGCATTTCCTATCCAAGTAGATTTAGTCAATCACCCATCCATTTGATTTACTTTTGGTCTACACTTTATTACACCCATTTCATATTATTCACTAAACAATCCATGTGGGATCGATATCTAGTATCTAGTACTATATTACTTGTTGACAGTGTATACTTGCAAAATTTGTGTTACATATTTTGCACAACAGCATCTCTCTTCTTGTTCACCCATTATCATGGGTTTGTTAATTATGTTTTGACTTCAAGACTTTCATTAATTGATTGGGCTCATCATGAGGTTCAACATTAGATATAAGGATCCAAATTTATTTTAATAATTGAAATAACAAATAAAAGCCAAGAAATAATAAAAATTGATGCAATAAATACTAAGACTAAGGGGTTAAAAATATATAAATCCATATGCTATCACCATGCCTCTGGACAAAGGATCTCACAGTTAATCTTATTTGTTTGGTTATTCTTTTGATCACTTTCTCTTTACTGACATCACAAAATAATAATTAATAGCAATATAAATTTTATTCAATCATAATTATTTCATATACCAAAAAAGGCAATACGGATAACATGAACCAAATTTCCCAAAATATTACATTCATATATATATATATATATATATATATATATGTTATTTATAAACAATAATAAACAAAATATATTAAGGAATCGCATTATGATTTTCTTGTATACACCTAAATATGGATACCAGCTCCAATTTTTTTTTTTTTTTATTATCTTCTAAGTACAATATTTCATTTATTAAAAGTAAGTTAGTGAACATACTTTTTTAAGAAGGCGAACTATATTTGTGGCCTGTACAAGCATAATATATGCATATTTCTTTTTAATTTCATGTAATTACTTTTCAATCTCTATTGTAGTGTCTAATTACTTTAGCAATTATTTTAGTGTGTAATTCTTTTTCACCCCTTTGTTTTAGAGAGAATTTGGAAAGGTGTTAAACTGTTACCCTATATTTATTAAATCCTTTCTCTTCTTTTTTTTTTTTTTTTTTTTTAAGACTATCCATATGAATGACCTTATTCTAACTCAATAGATGTACAATAGATGGCAAAAAAATAACATCAATTCATAATTTGTACACATCTTTTAGAGTTTTGTTAGATCAAATATATATAGATTAAAACCAATAATGAAAATTGAATATATAATTGAAAGGTTTAATATACAAAATAACTTTTTACCCCCCTTCTAGTCGTTAATCATATAATTTAGACTTCTATATATGACAAGTACATTCAGACATTGTATAATGACAATGAGTCTATAAGTTATGTTTTTACATTTCTTTCAAGCTTCGAAGATGCTCCAATAGTTTCCAAATATCCACAATAAATCCAATTTTGTGGCCAAGATTAAAATATACCTAAAAACATCAAAAGGTAATTAAAATGCTCTTTTTCACTCAAAAAATTAAAATAAATCAAAGAGAATTATTAGTAAAAAATATAGTATTAAAAACACACTAACAAAATCTCGGACACCTAAACAATGCTTGTCCTCAAGCATATACTAGGGTAAAAGTACCAAAAACTATCACAAATAACTCAACAATAAAGTGTGTTTGTATGCACTCAAATCAAATTACAAATTGTTATTAATATTTGACCCTCATCACATATGTATAAAGAACAATATACTAGAACATTCATGTGAATGATGGCATAATTTATTGATAACGTGTTATAAACAACCTAATGATATTATCTGTATTGGCTTACTTCAATTGGATCTCACAGGTTTAAAATGCGTCATTGAGTAAAAGGCTTCAGACTCATGCTTAATAACCATTAAGTGATCTCCTAGGCAAGCGATGTGGAATTTCATATCACAACACACCCTCTCATCACAAACATCGTACTTATAACATGTTATAAAACTATTACTAACAAAAGCAATTTAGAAAGTAAAAATAAGATAGAAATCAAATGTAAAATAAAAAGAGACCATTTTTCTTATTCTATATTTTATAGAATCACAAATACACATATCTAACTCCCTATATATATATATAGAGATGAACAGAACTGTATGCATATACATATACAATTTTATATTTAAATATGTAACTCTTTATTATTCATTCTGAATATGAGGTTATTAGAGATGGAGAGTTACAAGAAATTATAATTGCATAACGGTTACGGAAGTTGATTGAAATAATTGCATAGGGGTTACGTAAGTTGATAGAAATTTAATAGAGTAGTCAAATTTATAAAAAGAATATATTATATATATATATACATATGACAAGTCTTATTTAAAAAAAAAAAAAAAAAAAAAAAAAAACATATGACAAGTCTTCTCCGGTTAGAGCCGCCTCTCTAATCACTTCCCTATATAAAATTATCCGGTGACAGGTAATTATTGAAAAATCAAGTCCCCTGGAATTTTTGAGCCTGCATGCATTTAGATTGACGTTTTCATTATCTATATACAGTGTATACATATAACAAAGTATGTATATATATTGTATATTACCTAAGTGTTCAAAATTACTGTTCGGAGTAATTGTGTTTATATTTACAGACGAATTTGAATTTTATTTACCGAGTTTGAATCTTCCTCAAAAAAAAAAAATAAATAAAATAAAATAAAATCTTTTACTTGGTGCCTCAATGCAACAAATTCTATATATATAGGTGAGGCGTGTTTATGTATAGCTCACTTTATTATGGCGATCCAACCTTGCCTCCTCCGGTTCCGTCACGGCTGTCTCTTTCCCTTATTACATCTTCTACTGGCTTACTATTTCTTTGTTCATCACGGGCTATTAGCAGAAACAAACATAACCACCGATCAATCTTCTCTTCTTTCCTTAAAATCCCACATAACTTCTGATCCAAACCGGTTTCTCGCAAACAACTGGTCTTCTACTACTACCAGTAGTAATTCCGTCTGCGATTGGATCGGCGTAACATGCGATTCTCGCCGGAGCAGAGTCGTTTCACTAAACATTTCAAACATGAATCTGATCGGAACCGTTCCCGCAAACTTAGGGAATCTATCTTTTCTCGTTTCTCTCGACTTGAGCAAAAACAATTTCACCGGAAACTTGCCCAGCCACTTAACTAATTTGCGGCAGTTACAGGTTCTTACATTGGAGGAAAACAATTTCACCGGTGACATTCCGTCTTGGTTCGGTTCTTTAGAGAGTCTCCGAATCTTTTCCCTGGAGAAAAATAGCTTCACCGGTTTCATCCCTCCTGATTTATTCAACCTATCTAATCTGGTTGAATTAAGTTTAGGAACAAATTCTCTAGAAGGATCGATCCCGAGAGAGATCGGTAATCTTCGAAAACTGAAGATATTGACGACCGAATATAATAACCAGATTACGGGTCCTTTGCCGATGGAATTATTCAATATTTCGTCGCTGGAATACGTTTGGTCGTACGGGAATAGGATGGACGGAACTGTTATTCCATATCGTGTATGTGATAATCTGCCGGGGCTTAAAGCACTTGACCTGACGGGAAGCAAGTTGTCGGGTCCGGTATTGTCCATTTTGTCAAATTGTTCCCAGCTGTATTTGTTAGGTTTGGGTAAATCATATTTTGGTGATGGTGGAGTTATACCTCAACAAGTTGGTAAAATGAAATCTCTCGAGGTTTTCAACCTTGGGAATTGCAACCTCACAGGTCTAAACTCTACTCTCTCTCTCTCTCTCTCTATATATATATATATATCTATATTCTTCCCTCCATAACTATATAATTCAGCACCATGCATGAATGGCCGGTCGGCCAAAAAATTTTTCTTCTCTGTACATTCATGTTTTGGTAGTCTTGATCTTTCCACTAGAATTATTATTTTCTGTTTTTCCCTTTCCCCCCCTTAAGTATTAACTTTAGCTGTTGATTTCATTTCTAGGTGAAGTTCCAAGGACGTTGGGCAATTTAACCAAGCTGTGGTATTTTTCAGTTCCACAAAACTTCCTAACAGGTTTGTCTCTTGAGTTTCTTTTGTTACTTGACAGTCATTTTTATGAAAAATATTAAAATTTGAACGTGTTTTAGAAAGAAAAGAAAAACTCTGTATATATATCACACATGCATGCATGATATATATGGTACTGATGCAGGAACAATTCCGAGAGAGATGTTCAACATTTCTTCTTTAAAGTACGTTAACTTTCTAAACAATAGCATGAGCGGCAATCTACCCAACGGAATATGTGATTCTCTATCAGAGCTCAGCACTCTGACGCTAAGTTTAAATAATTTCAGCGGTCAATTACCCTCTGATTTATCAAAATGCTCACAGCTTGAGAATCTATGCTTTGATGACAACCATTTCCAAGGTATATATATAGTTCTTATACTGTTTATTTTGTTTATATTAATATCGGTAGAGATCACATATTATTTGATTAGTTATATCCTTCAATTATGTTATATTTTGTTTATATTAAATCTTTGATGCATTGCAATCGATAAATATAAAAAATTATTTTTTTCTATCTAATTAAATTTTATAGCCGAGGGTGAAAATTTAATTTGGTATAAGAGTAATTCTTGTATTTAATTATTTTTGATTATAAATTAAGTATGAAAAATACTCCGCCAGATAAATAATTCCTGTCTTGGTTAAGTATATTTTTAAAAGATTCAGATTTTTTTTTTTTTATAAGCAGAAGAAGATAAGAAGTGATCGATGGAAAATTTAACTTACAATATATCCTTAAACTTACGTTAGTCAGACAAGATCTTGGTCCATTCTTGTCTTTATTTATTATGAAAAGTAGTTTTGAACCCACCAAATTTATGACCCATAAATTCTTTTCTTGTCTTTTTCTTTTAAAAAATCTTTAATCAGGTCAACTTAAAGTCCTCTTGATAATGTTATTTCGACCACAAAGAAAAAAAAAAAAATCTCTTTATTTATTATGAAAAGTAGTTTTGAACCACCAAATTTATGACCCATAAATTCTTTTCTTGTCTTTTTTTTTTTTTTTTTTTTTAAAAAAAAAAAATCTTTAATCAGGTCAACTTAAAGTCCTCTTGATAATGTTATTTCGACCACAAAGAAAAAAAAATATCTCGGGACAAGTCATAGTCCATTCTTGTCTTTATTTAATTTTTGAAAAGTCATATATATTTAATTAGGTCAATCAAAGTCCTCCAGATATGATTGCTTCCCCCCAAAAAATAATGAAAAAAATATATATATTTATTGTAGATAAAATTAGGAGTCCGATTTTGAGTTTAGGTACTACAAATTAATAATTAAAATAATATAATAATTTACATATGTAATTATCATTTTAGTTATAATTATTATTAATATAGTTGTTATTGTGAAAATTTTGTGTATATATATCTTATAAGATTACAACTTTTCTAATTGCATGAGTTTGTAATTATGTTGAACTTTTTAGGGTTTTATGGTCTTTTTATTTTTCTTCATAATAGTATTTTCTGTAATTTTGTTTAACTTTTAAAATTTTTCTGTCTTTTGTTTTATCTTCTTAAATTTATTTACCTTTTATAACTTTATGGTTTATTATACTTCTCATTTTACCCATTTATATTATCTATTATATATAAAATTTTAAATTTTTTAATAACATTTTTAAATAATTTTTTATCATTTGTTTTTTTTTTGTCTTGAAATCTTTATAATTAAAAAAATTATGCTAATGACATTTAATTTTTAAGTTTTTTTTTTTTTTTTTTCAATTATAAAGAATGAATTGTATGTAAAAATTAGGACAATAAGATTTTTTAAAAATTTACAATGAAATTAAAGTTTTTAAAATAAATAAATGTTTTAAACATATATACTTTTATTTTGAAATTATATTAACAAATTACGTATATTTATTAAATAGAATAATAATATTTATGTAGTTAAATAATTTATATATTTATTTATTTTTAAATTTAATATTAATGAACAAAATAAATAAATAAAAAATAGTTATAATTAATTCTATACTCATAATAAATAATATTCTTAAAATTTTATTAATTTTTATTAATTTTTATTAATATATAATCTTTTAACTTATTTAATTTTATTTATAAATTTAGTTTACTTATTAAAAGACTTTTTTTAAACTTTTCATTTTCTATAACTTTTTTAAAAAATAAATATCAAATGTATATATATATATATATCTTCTACTTACTTAATGTTATTATGAATTTAATTTTCTTATTAATTAAAACACTTTTAGTTTACCTAAACTTTTCATTTTCTTAATTTTTTTTAAAATATATTAATCTTATTTATGAATTTAGTTCTTTTAGTTTTTTAAACTAAAATTTTCATTTTCTTTAACTCTTTTAAAAATAAATATCAAATAAATATATATATCATCTATACCTTATCTTATTTTATATAAGTATCCTCTGCTTCTTTCTTTTTCTTTGTTTATAAAGCAATCAGCCTCGGTTAATATTGTTGTGATCTTTATCCTAAGAAGTAGTTTTTCCAATCAAAGAGTTAAGTTGTTTGGTATGTCAAATTCTTAGAATTAGAGTGATTTGAGTGGTAAGTTTATTTTTATTTTTCGTTTTTTTTTTTTTTTTAATATATAATTTTCTTAGAACTATATTTTCGGTTGATTGGTGTTTGGCTAGTTTAGGTTTTGCATAATTATGGAACTTCTATTTGGAATTTTGTAAATTGTGGAAAGAAGTCATTTGATTGTAGCCGCTTAAAACTAAATGATAAGTGCAGAATATGTGTATTTGAAGAAAAAAATCATAAAATTGTTTGCAAATTTTGTGAATGAAATTCATAAAAATGGAAAACAAAATTATGTGAAATCTATTGGGAATCCAAGTAGAAATATAGATTCTTGATTGTTTAAAAAAAAAAAAACAAAAAAAAAAAAATTTACACTACATTTGAGGATGAAATTGCAATAGAATTCATTTTTCTTTGTTTGTTGTATGTGAAAATTTTGATTCTACAACAGTTTTTTTGTGCACATTTTAAGGACTTATAATCAACCATTTAAGTTCTTAGAAACAACTATGTGTTTTTTTTTTTTTCAGTCCTATATAAAATATATAGTCTCTCTTTATTGTTATATATCTTTTTTATATAAAATCAAATAGATTAATTTAAAAAACCTATTTACAAACATAATGATATATAAATATACATATATAAACTTTGACAAAAGTTAGAAATCCTAACCCTAACTGTCCATTAATGAAAATCAGTTTAATTTATTTGACTTATTTGCAGGGTCCATACCCAGAGAGTTTGGAAACTTAACCATGGTGCAGGCAATTACCTTGAACTATAATCACCTAACTTGTAAGACAACTTATATTAAACAATTTTCTATCCTTCTTTGTTCCCTTCATAATTCAATAATGTATGCATCCTCTATTATCATAATTTTTTTAAAAATATATATATATTAACTTCATATTCTTCTATAAATAGCAATTAATAATTACTTTCTTGATATATGTTTCTTTTAACTTGTGATAGTAGGAGAAAACAATATTTTTATGCATTTATTAATAATTTTTCGTTCATACTCGTGTAACATTAATTTTTGTATTTTTTTTTAAGTAAAAAAAAAATGATTATAAAGCATTAATTATAGAATATTGAAAAAATATGTATAAAAATATCACCATATTTTATAACATGACTTTACAGGTACAATACCAAGAGAGCTTGGAAACTTACGCAACCTCAAGACACTCCTTTTGCTCTCCAACAACTTAAGAGGTCCAATACCCTTTGATTCCTTGGCAAACTGCAAAAACCTGACGCAATTTTGGGTTAGTTATAATCCCTTAAATCTTGTCCTTCCAGATTCATTAGGTAATCTTTCTAGTTCTTTTCAAACATTTTGGGCATCCAACTGTGGGATAACCGGCAGTATTCCAAATACAATCGGTAACCTTACCGGTTTAGTTTCTTTGGACTTAAGCTCAAACGGGTTATCGGGCACGATCCCATCAAGTATGAAGTTATTACACAACCTTCAAAAACTGGTCCTGAAAAGAAACAATATAAGTGGAACCATTATGACTACAACCAACGAAGGCCTTTGTGGTTTGCTTAGTTTGTCCGAAATTAATTTGGAGTACAACGAAATTTCAGGTCCAATTCCTGAATGTTTGGGTAACATTCTTTCATTGAGAAAATTTTGGTTTGGTCGGAACAGATTGGACGGTAACGTACCTACTAGTTTCAGTAACCTTAAAGATCTCAATGAACTTAACTTATCCGGTAATATTTTGACCGGTTCTTTACCTGCTGAACTTGGAAACTTAAAAGCTGCGATTTTGATTGACTTGTCAGCGAATGAAATCTCCGGTAATCTTCCGGTTACAATGGAATATCTTCTCAACTTGCAAATCCTTCTCTTACAGAAGAACCAAATTAAGGGTTCCATTCCTTCAACATTTGGTGACATGGTAAGTTTGGTATCCCTTGATTTGTCGTATAATAATCTTTCCGGGGTGATTCCAAAGTCATTGGAGAAGCTTTTATATCTGAAGTTCTTTAACGTTTCTTTCAATTACCTAAGTGGAGAAATTCCGGACAAGGGTCCTTTTTTAGGCTTTGGTAGTGAATCTTTTGGTTCTAACAATGGATTGTGTGTATCATCACCAAGATTCAATGTCCCTCTGTGCCCTGATAGGAAAAGGAAAGGAAATAGAGTTCGTCTTCCGGTTTGGGTCATAATTTTGCTAGTCATCGCGGTACTTGTGTTTGTTTTAACAACGTTAGTTTTTGTGTACTTGAAGAGGTTTCGAAAGAAAATGGATAAAAATGAAATGAATAAGTTAGAGTCGTCGACCTTAGCCGAACATGAACGAATTTCGTACCACGAGATTGTACAGGCTACGGAAAGGTTTAACGAGGATAACTTATTAGGTAAAGGAAGTTTTGGTTCTGTATACAAAGGGACACTCTCCGACGAGAGAATTGTAGCCGTTAAAGTATTTAACACCGTGCACGATGATGATGTTTTCGAAAGAACTTCGAAAAGTTTCCACGTGGAATGTGAGTTACTTAGTCAACTCCGACATCGGAATCTGACCAAAGTCATCAGCAGTTGTTGTATTAATAATCACCAGAACGTGGGGAGTTTTAAAGCACTGGTGCTTGAGTACATGATCAATGGAAGCCTTGAACAGTGGTTGTATCCATTGGAAAAAGATAATTATGGATGCTTGAATATCATGCAAAGGTTGAATATAATGTTTGATGTTGCTTCTGCATTGGATTATTTGCATTCTGGAACGGTAAAGCCTGTTGTTCATTGTGATATAAAGCCGAGTAATATATTGTTGGATGAAGATATGGTTGCTCATGTCACTGATTTTGGTATTGCTAAGTTGTTGGGACATGAAGATAGTGTTACGTGCACGCAGACATTGGCTACCTTCGGATATTTGGCACCAGGTCAGCCATCTAACTTTAACATTTTCTTATTTTTTACCATTTTAATTAGCCATATATATTTCTTGTTAAAAATATGTTTGTACATATTTTTGTATATTTATATTAGTGTAATAGAAGTATAACGTATATATATATATATTTTTTTTTGTTTTCTGGGAAAGTTTTTTAATGTTTTAATCTCATTTTATTACTGTAGAATACGGATCAGAAGGTTTAGTGTCAACAAAAAGTGATGTGTACAGTTACGGTATCCTTTTGATGGAAGTCTTTACAAGGAAAAAACCAAACGATGAAATGTTTGGAGGAAACATAAACCTCAGATCTCTGGTCCATAACGGTGTTCTGAATTCAACATTATCTCCGGTGGTAGATACCGACTTGCTACTGAGTACAGGCGTTGATGGAAAAGATTCCGGCACCGATGATATCGATGTGTTAGAATTTTTGAAGTCGATCATGGAAGTAGCTCTACACTGCACCCAAGATTTGCCAAGAGAAAGGTTTACTATGTCTGAGGTTATTGCTGCA
>JAHSUH010004144.1:0-39612 GCA_025388415.1 Cynanchum wilfordii
AGTTTCATTACTTATCATTTACTTGTTTTGCATCTTCTTTAGTTGTCTTACATTTCTTAGTTAGTTTTGCATGTTCTTGTCATTTTATTTTCATTCCTTTATTTTCTTTAAGAGCTTTCTAGTTTAGTTAGTATTCTAATAATATCTTCAATTCATGAAGACTATTATCTAGATACTTACTTTTGTTAGGCATTGATGATTAGATGTTCTTCATATTTTCTATCTTTTATTTGTTAGCCTTAATATGTGCTTGATATGAATTTAGGTATGGTTTTGCATTTAGATTCCTTTCCTTGCATTTGATGTTAGATTTTGCATGTAGTAGGTTAGTGTGTGTTTTGAGTGAGTAAAATATAGTATCATATAAAGCAAATAATCTCACAAAACAGTGTCACAAAATCAAACACAACTAAGGCGGAGTACCTATCGCATGCAGATAGTAACACGGGAGTACCACGATTTGAAATTTATAAATATCGTATCCACGACAACGTTGGTGACGACTGGTTAGCTTCTATCAATTATGACAATCTTTAAAGTTCAGGGAATTAGTCCTATGTGTCCATTCAATTCATGTATGTTTGTTTGAAGAATATGTAAAACAAGAATGGAAAATAATTAGCTAAGATCTCTAATGAAGTTTGTATGATTCATTAAGTTGAACAATGTTCGAAAATTCAATTTGCAAATGGATCTAAGGCAATTATGAATTCGAATCATCTTACTACCGTACCCGAGTTATCTAATGTGATTACCTCAATACGGGTCGTTGCAAGTAATCCTAAACCTTTGTAGATTAATTATTAAGTCATGAATTTAATAAGTTAATCTTAAGATTTGCATTGATTACTAACTCGAGATTATTAGGCTGCCTAACCTCATTATGGTCGATGCAAGTTATTACACCTAATCCGGCAATTCATTAATTCTCCTATGGTCGGGTCTCCTTAACAAACCGTCAATTTAATTAACTATTGTAGTATCATGCATCAACCTAAGTTTCATAGCATAAACTCAATACGAGAATCAAATCGAAAGCGTAAAACAATAAGCAATTCATAATGTATATTAAAACGTATCCTTTCCGGAAATATATAAATCATTAATTAATCAATCTAAATAAAGAGAATCCTAGGACATAGAATCATAACATATAAAGGAAAAGAAATACAAGAACGAAAAGAAAAGGAAAGAGAAAGTTGTCGTGTTGCTCTCACTACTTCCACGGACTGGCTTAATCCTCCGGACCTAGCCGAGACTCGTACTCCGGATCCTTATCCCGCTCCGAAGATCTTCAGCTACCACTCCCCTCAACTAAACTATAGAGTATCCCTTATGGTCGAGGCTCAACCCTACACTCGAAAAGGAAGAAAAATGAAAACTGATCTCGACTAGAGCTTATCACGAAATTCCTATTGGCTAGGAACTCGGAAATGCTCCTGTTCCGAGTGATTCCGGTGTGTCAAAGCTTGCACATGATGCCTCTATTTATAGGGGTGAGTTGGGCTGGAATACAGAAATTTTCCAATGTGGGATATTTACTAGGCCATAGCGGCACGGTGCGGCGCCTGTCACGGCACGGTGTTGCGGGCGTCGCGGCACGGTACTGCGGGCGTTGCGGCATGGTGCTGCGCGCGGTGTGGCACGGTGCTGCCCATTGTGGCACGGTGCTGCGCATTGTGGCACGGTGCTGCGCATTGTGGCACGGTGCTGCGCATTGTGGCACGGTGCTGCGCATTGTGGCACGGTGCTGCGCATTGTGGCACGGTGCTGCGCATTGTGGCACGGTGCTGCGCATTGTGGCACGACACTTGTATGGCACAGTGCTGCGCGTATGTGGCATGATGTTTCACTCGTTACTCTTAAATTGCAATTTAGTCCCTGATTTCTTCATTTCTTCAATTTTGGTCCCTGAAACTTCGAAATCAAAAACAGAAAGAATTTGCGTAATTTCCATTTAATTAAATCCAATTAACTCCACAATTAACTCGAATTGAACACAATTAATGTATAAAAATACGATATAAAATCGAGTTATCATAGGTTTTTCAATAAATGGTCACCATTGTTATTTTTTTTTATTTAGATTTGCATCTTTAGGATTTTATTTAGTATTCTTTGAGTTCTTTAGGTAATAATGTAGAAATTAATTCTAAGAAATGCTAGTTTAGTGACCAACATTTTTAGTTTAGTTATTTAATCCACTTCGCTAGCTTTGTTACGTTTCATTTTCAGATTTCAAGTATTTTGTATTAATTGTTTTTGCATATGATTTAATTAGTTTGCATGTTTTTTTTTTTGTTTGCAATTGATATAATATATAGTCGCATGAATGTGCATATGATGTTTTGTCTATTATACTTGATTTTCCAGTAGCTAGATTTAGGTATTTTAGTTATATATAGGGTGCATGATCTTCATGTTATTTAGATAGATTACATGTTAGTTATGTGGTTAGAATAAATTATATGATTTTTTTTTGTAGCTCTTTGCATGATTTGCATAGCATTTAGGTAAATTATTTTGCATGAATTCTACCTTATTACCTTTTCATTCTAGTAGCTATGTTTGATCTTTGTGTTTTGTTTTTCCTTGTATGCTATTTAGTACACTTTCATGAATTTGCATGTTTTGTTTTACTCTTACATGTATATTTTCTTTGTTTTGCATGGTTACTATGTTTTGCATAGTAAATAGATGTATATATAGATTATGTAGCTTCATTTCTAGTAGATAGAAATTGTTCTTAATTCTTTTCGATCTTTGCATGATTAATCCAGTTAGCAAATGCATGATTTTCCTTGTTTTCATTTCAAATTTTCCAGTAGGTTAATACATGATTTATTTATAATTTCATTTTACATGATATTGTAAATAATGGTATATAGATTTGTTAGTTGTTGTAATTGCATTTCTTTTTGTTCTTCATGAATAGCATATAGTTTGTATGTATATGTTTCACTTCTATCATATAGACATTTTGCATGGTCAAATTAGAAATTCAAATGCATGAACCTTGTTGTTCTATTTTCCAGTAGCTAGATGTTTTTGTATACTTTTGTACACTGCATTTTCAGTAAAATTATTTTTGGGCAGTACAGTGGCAGAATTTTTACACCACTGCTGTTGAATATTAAATCCAGTAGATGTTACATGTTTTGTTCTGTTTTTGTGTCAAATTTCAATAAGCTTTCTTCACTGTTTTTGCTGTAATGTGTCCAGAAATTTGCGTTTTGCAATCTGTTTTGTTCAATCTGAAAATTCCAGCATGCATTCTCCTCTGTTTTGCAGAGAAATCCAGTAGCTATAATGGTTCATTCATCTGTTTTATACAAAATTCCAGTAGCCTCACTATGTATAACTCTGTATTTGCTCTGTTCTCAAAAATTCCAGGACTGAAATTTCCTTTTTCCCTGCACTTTCCCCTGCTTTTTCCTTTGTTTTTGGCAGTACCCGAGAGCATACAACCTTTCCTTTTCATTTTATTTCTTCAAATTATCGTCCAGATTCCATTTGCATTCCATTTCTTTTCCTTTTCAACTCCATTTTGCATGCTCATTAAATCTTTTCATTTCTTCCTCCATTTTTATTTCCTTCAAACTTCTTTCTTTCTTATACATTTCATTCCATTCTTCTTTATCATTCTTTCATTCTTTTTCTTCTTTCTTTCATTCAATTAATTTAATTCATTTTCTTTTCCTTATTTTTTTTATTAGATTAGCATTATGTAATAATCTTATATTTTATATCCTTTTATCCTTACTAATCTCTCTTTTCTTGTTTTGTAGGTAATGCGATTTCTTTCTCTTATTTTTCTTGTTCTTTTAATTTCTTTAATAGATTGTTTGTAGTAGGAAATTTTTATACCTCTTGTAAACTCTTTTATTTAGTGTTTTGTTCTATTCTATTTTTCTTGATTGTTTGTTGAAGGTAAAACATGAATCAATAGGCTTCGCTACAACACCTGGAAATGCAAGTGGGACAATTGTCCAGGCAATTTTCAGAACGAGCAAAAATGATTACTCCCTAACAGCACCAAACAAAATTCCATCGAATAAATCAAAAGATGAAGTTGTTAGGGAGGACAAAGTGAGCCTTATAAAAGTCTTTGAAGAAAGGAACAAAATAAGTTCCAAGCATGCTTGCTCGGAAACAAGATTTGTCTTTCTTCCCTGTCCTTTTTACCGCTTTTATCGAGTCATACTTAGTTTTTGGCGTTCAATATTTGTCTATATCGCTTTATTAGTGGCTGGATGTTCTAGTATAGGTTTTATTATCCTGTTTGTTATATTATTCGCGAATTTTCCGGATAGGGTTTATTTGCTTTATTTATTCACTTTTTAGATGATTTTATTTGTTTTTGCTCGGAATTTACTATTTGATTTATTTAGGATTTTTATGATTATCTTTTGTGATTCATAGTTGACTTTCCCGTTTTAAATAAAATTTTCTTGTTTTTATTTTTCTAGTTTTTCGCACTTATTCCCATTTAAAAAAAAAAAATTGCTAAATTTTTCGAATTTTTCAAAATGATTAGTTTACTTGAAAAGATTATTTTGTGAACATTTTGTGGGAATTTTATTTGCTTAGCCGATGATATAAACTATTTGTTAAATTTTAAAAGTCTCGAGATTTGATTTGTTTCATCTTGTTGATACTTGATACGAGCATGATTATAGGAAAATCCTGAAAAAACTCTTTTGACACAGCTATTCTTGGTTGGTTGTTCCGATTAGTGGACTACTTTTTGACATTTATTTGAATAGTTTTAAGTCTTTTGGAAATATATATATATATATATATATATATATATATATATATTATTTCTTTTATTAAGCTCTCTCTTTCTTTTTTTTTTATTAATTTTTTTTCTATTCCACTTCCGAAGGACTAAAGAATATGCTGTTCCCCTCTTAAAAATAACATAAATATAACAAAGAGAATTCAATGTGAAGTCGTACAATCATTTGATCATGTTTATTCGATCTTGTACATATGTTATCATCAGCTGTCCAATCTTTTTGTTTGTCAAAAAAATGCTTAAATGTTTATGGTCAATTATTATTATTATTATTATTATTATTATTATTTTATTTATTTATTTATTTTTTATAGTTCTGTATAATAAACCATATAGAAAGCAAATTATTTATTAATTTATTTAATTTTTTTTGTGCTTTTCCACATATGCCTGTCTGGCATGCAATGGTGGACCGCCCACGCCACTCAAGTTTCAGTGATACTTAAAAAATATTTCCTCATGAATTTGTTTATTTCATATGTACTGGAAAAGGAGGACCCGGAAACAAACTCCACCACCCACTCCCCCCCCCCCCCACCCCCCACCTCCCCCGCGCAAAAAAACAGAAAAAAAAAAAAAAACAAAGAAAAAGGAGAAAAGAAGAACCTAATTAAATAAAAGAAAGTATTCTAATCCTAATTAATATATGCTGCGGCTCGATCCACATTAGGAAAATTTTCTTTTCCTTCTTAATAAATTGAAGTAAATATCGAATATCATAGTAAATTAAACAATCAAATTATTATATGTAGATGTGAACCAAAGGGAATTTATTTAGGTTTGGAGTCTTGTTTCAATAGAAATGGATGTTAGGAAAATTTTTATTTTTTATTTTATTAGGTAAAAATATTGAACTAATTTTGATTTTTGAGAAGATTGAAGTTTGATAAAAATCCATGTAGATCAAATTATCCGAGGTGGACTCCACAAAGGACCGACTTAGTCTAGGATAGGAGTCCCCCGAAGTCCGACTGGCGACTAGAGCAAACACATGAAGGACATGATATCTAACAAGGAGATTCCATTTGAGCTCAATATTAAATGCACTTGATTGATAGACAGTGTTTGGAGTCACCAATTCGGATTTTCAGGAAAGATACCACATCCGGGTATCACCTCCCGATTAGCTATTCCTCTCTATAAAAATGGTAACACACACTCACAAATAGATAAGTGAAAACCTAATATACGAAATATACACTGTGTTCAGTTTACCTTTTGATACACATTTTGCTCGGTGAGATCCGCCGGGAATATACCTTCCGAGCAGTCCCTTGAGATCACACCTCATATTAATAACCGACTTGATCATCGGAGAGGCAACATCAGGAACACACCCCGACATTTGGCCTTTCTTACAGGACACATCGACAAGAAGTGGGCCCACCAATCGCACGTGACAGGACTAGAGAGTTTCATCCCGATCAATTTTATTGTTGGAGTCGTCTTAATTTGAAAATGACTATTCATTATCGGATATCGGATTCATCAATCTAGGTTGGTTTGGGTATATATAATAAGTAGACGAATGATAAAAATCTATTTAATAATCTTATTGTAAGTCGATAATCAACATAATCGTTTCACAAAAATAAATATGTTTATAAATTAAACAAAAATTTAAAATAATAATAAGGAAATTAAGACCTTATAACTTCTCCAGATGGGAAGGTATTTCATCATAATCCATAGTGTAGTTTATTCATATAACAAAGAAGAAAGAAAAGAAATATAAGATAGAGAGGAGGGGATATGGTTATATATATATATATATATATATATATATATATATATATATATCTTATATATATAAGATTACATTTTCTGATGGCATATGAAGTAATATTATTATTACATTTCTTTCTTTATTGAAAACATTAATCCATTGAATAATTTAAATATTTTTAGAGGATAATTATACTCTTCATTGAAAATAAAGAGTCTAAGGAAGATAAACCATCTTCCGTTTCTTTCTCTTTCTCTTTCTCTTTCTTGAGGCTTTTCAAACTCATCAGTTTCATCTTGCTCCTTACATTCAGAGAAAGGTGGGAAAATGTTTGTTTCAAGTCGGATGGTTTCTTCTTGCTCTAAAGAGCAGCAGAAATTCTATCAAGGGTGTTTCCGAATCCAACTCCCAAACGACACCAATCGGGTATCACTTTTCCCATCTACGTTCTTCATTGTCGTCTTCTTCTTCTTCTGGCTCCTCTTCCCTTCTGAATCTCTATTTTTCCCTACTTTTTTGTTTTTCTTTGTTAGTAATGAAATAAACATACTTTCCCAAGATCTATATGTTAAATTATTAAGAATAACTCAACTAATTGCGGAAGCGTACCCGATTTCATCCCGTAAATTCAAAACCTTCTATAGCCTTTAAGAATCCCGGAAGACACCTTTCCGATCAAAACTATCAAAGCGATTAAAGTTTTCCGTGAAATATTATTGGAGCTAGGGTTCCGTTCTATTGACGAGATATATAATAGAAACTCACAATACTCTGTCGGGGACCATAACCAATAAAATATATATCAATCCCTAAGTAACCCATCACAGACTAGGAATTAGGGTATCTACATAAGTGAGCTCATACTTATTTCCGATGCATTAGCCCATTTAACATAATTAGATCACTTTAATAGGGCCTCATAAAGTATAATAACACTTAATACATAAATGACACGAAAGTCCACATGATTTATTAAAATAAATCCAACAATCTCCCACTTTGGCTAATGTGACACTCCCGATTATGTATTATTAATCTTTACGAGTAGTCAATCATTTGCTATTATTTATGTATGCATCCTCAATCAATCTAGTCCATCAATCACATCAACATAGAACCAAAGGGGCATTCATCACAATATCGCAATTAAACCCAACAATGATTACGTACATCAATATAACTGAATGGCATGGATAAAGTATGATATATAGCATGAAAAATACATGAAATGTGATCTCCACATGCCAATTTTTTTAACTGGTCCTCATTATTATTTAATGAGATCATTCCAAATAAAAACAGAGTGTTTATAAATATGCAAAACTTAATACAGGTGTAATAATTCTCAAAAACATCATGAAACTATAAATCCGAAACATGTCTATAGAAAAACACAAACTCCCACTAAATCAAGCATATCATCAATCAAACATATACCCATATGAGCAACATGCTCATGAAAGACCTTGGGTAACAAAGCTTTCGTTAGCAGATCCGCAATCATGGAGTTTGTCCCAATATGTTCTATAGATATCAAACCACTCTAACTCTTTCTTTAACAACTAGGAACTTGATGTCAATATGTTTGACTTTGATGTGCTCCTATTGTTATTGGAATACAACACCGGTGTGATACCCCGTCCCACATCGAAATGATAAGTAAATGTGTAATGGTATATAAGAATGGGCCTAGGTACTCATAGTCAACTTGGGGTATCCATTTTGGTGCAGTGAGGACAACACCAAGTAGTTGAATGTGGGTGCTTTGTCGGGCCCATAGTCACGGCTTGGGCTGCGGTCCGGGTCATGACCGGTTGGTATCGGAGCGGGTAGCCAGCCCGGACTATGGGAACTAAGTGCTACACCCGAGGGGTGGGAGCCACCTCTAGAATCCCGGACGTCCACTGGTTGAGCTTGGTCTGAGTCCAATTATGTTCGGTTGGGCCCTAGCGAGGACGCTAGGCCTTAAGGGGGGGTGAATTTCATACCCCGTCCCACATCGAGATTTATTGGTCCGTATGAGATTTTGGAAAGAATTGGTGATTTAGCATACAAATTGGCTTTACCACCGGCTTTGTCAAGGGTTCATAATGTGTTTCATGTCTCACAATTGAGGAGATATATACCGGATGCAGATCATATATTAGAAGTGGAACCACTACACGTACAAGGCAATCTAACATATGAGGAACTTCCATTGAAGATTGTGGATAGGAAAGAACAGGTATTAAGAAGGAGAGTAATCCCTTATGTGAAGGTTCAGTGGACTAATCACACAGTTCCGGAAGCTACATGGAAACTTGAGGAGGAAATGAAGCGAAGTATCCCCAACTATTTGAAGAAGGTAAGTCAAGTTTCGAGGATGAAACTTTTTATTAGGGGGGAAGGATGTGATACCTAGCCCTAAAATAAGGGTAAAAAGGGAATTTACGAGATATTATTATTATTATTATTATTATTATTATTATTAAATAAGTAAGTATTATTTATAAAAGGGGGATAAAGGGAAACTTCCGGAAACCCTATAAGTCTTTTCGGTCTCACGCCTGATGCTGTGTAGGTCGCGGTGGTGAAGCAAACGTGAATCAGAGAGAGAGCAGTCTGTGAGTTCCCGATCGTCGGGAATAAACGGGTAAGTTAGGTTTCGTTTTACCGAATTAAATTAGGGTATGGATTATCTTAGATTTAAGAGTTTATTTGATTAATTTAGGTTGGATTCAAACGTTGCTTGGTGATTTCGATTTCTTCCTGGTGCAATTTAGAGGTGAGTAAACGGATACCTTTCAAAAATATATAATCTTCTGATTTGTTAGATTTCCGGTATAAGTTATGATTTTTTTTTAATTTTGTTTTAAATGATTTATTTCGTATAACCTTAGATTTTGATATTGATCGTCTTATTATTTGTAAATTTCGTTTTGTTTCTTCTGTTCGATTGAGTTTCTTTTAACCATAAAATTTCTACAGAGTTGTTATAAAATTTTTACGGAAAACTTCAACTTTGGTATGAAGGTTTTTGATCGTGTACTGGTTCCTCTAAATTCTTATTTTATTTATTAGATTATATTATATTATTAGTAAATTATAATAATTTGGGAAGAAATCGTATTTGAAAGAAAATTGTGATTTGGACGTTTCTGGTTTCATAAAAATTCAATTTCTTTTATTTTATTTATTTTTTTATTTATTTTTTTTTATTTTTTTATTAAAGTAAAATCCTGATTGTGTTCGTCATTTACGAGGAATCCAAATTTATATATATATATATATATATATATATATATATATATATATATGTGTGTGTGTTTTTATTTATTTATTCTTCTTTCTTCAAAAGCTTCTGGATTCCTCTGTTCTTTTAAAAAAATTATTTTAAGATTTAAAAACTGCTGAATTTTGAAGTTTGGGAGATGTTCGTAAGAAATTTTGCAGAAACGTTGATGTCTTCTAAATGTAGGATTTACTGAAATTTCTCTTTTGGAATAATTGAGTATTTAAATTATTATTATTATTATTTTTCTTTTTCTTAAAATTTCAAAAGAAAAGGAGATTTCCAGAAAGTTATTATTGATTATTTTGACATAATAATTTTATTTTCTTTCCTTTCTCCTCTAGTTTGACTTTCGATTCTGCTCTAGTTTATTTTATATTATTATTATTATTAAATTTTATTTTGATTTACTCTTTTAGTTATTTAAATAGGATTCTGAAAACTTTTCCTTTTTTTTTTCACTATGAATTCTTCAGATTTCCAGTTCATCTTTTTATTGTTTTGATTGGGAGAATTATCGGAATCTTAGATTATATAAAAAAATTCAGAACCTTAGGTACTGGATGTTTCTTTTCCTTTCTTTTCGATCTCTTTCTATTATTTTCTATATATTGGTTTTATTTAATTATTTAAGTTTATTCTAAGAAAGATATAACTTTTGGCTCAAGTTAGTTAGGAATAAGTTGGGGGAACATGTTCCAAACTTTATAAGTTCTGAACCCATTGAGCATGGTGAAAAAGCTCTACTGTTATAAGTTCCGGCCTACCTAGCGGGATAAACAGCTAGGATCAATATCGATTAAAACCAACTAATGACTACTTACTTGAGCCTCATAAAAAGAAAGTGGAATTGAATTGGATTCCTTTTTGTTCTGTTCCGTTCTGTTGAGTAAAGCTATGTGAATAAGTGTTTCGATTCTCCTATTGGGAGTTATATTTGAATCTGGATTTTTGATCATACTCTTGGTATTTGAGACTGTTTTGAAATTTGACTGTCTTCACGATTTAAAAGTTTTGTTCGTTTTAAATTATGTTCCGTTTATTCACTGGGCTTTTAGCTCATACCCCTCCCTCTTATATCCCTTTTTGCGGATACTAGTGAGGAAGATTAAGAAGCTATGTGAGGACTTGAGTTATAATAAATGAACTTTTATTTACATGTTCTTTTGTTTAGTTGGAGTTGAAAACTTTATTTGGATTTAGTTTTGTTTTACTAATAATTGGGGTTGCATCCCTAAACTCGTTATTCGTAGTTAGAGTAAATTCATTGACAGTTGGAATTATTTTGGGAGTATTTATTTGAGAATATGGATTTCAGTTATTTGGTTGATATATTCTTGTGGAGAATATTCTGTTTAGCTGTTAAGAGACCTTATGTCTTCGAGGGAAACCTTGAGGGCATGGTCGTGTTACAACCCGGATTCGGGCGTGACAACTGGTGAGTTATTGTCATAGAATAAATTTAATGGTCTTTCAATGCCATCTACAATTCGCAAGCCAGTGACAAAGTTCTTTAGCCATATTCCATGGTTAGATGCCTCATAACAAGCTATGAATTCTGCTGCCATGGTAGAAGGAGCAATGAGTGATTGTTTAACACTCTTCCAAGAAATTGCTCCTCCAAGCAAGCAAATAAATATAGCCTGAAGTGGATTTAAAACTATCTTTGTATCCAACAAAATTGGAATCGGAATACCCAATGATCTCCAACCGATTTGATCGCTTGTATGTGAGCATATACTCTTTTGTTCTCTGAAGGTATCACATAACCATTTTGGCTGCTGTCCAATGATCCATTCCAAGATTGTTCAAATATCTGGACGTGTACAAACTTGAGCATACATCAAACTTCCAATTGCTGAAGCATAAGGAATCTTTTGCATTTCTTTAGTTTCAAGATCATTCTTGGGACATTGTTTGAGACAAAATTTATCTCCTTTAGCAACAGGGGTATAAAGTGATTTGCAACCTTTCATGCCAAATCTCTTTAAAATTCTTTCGATATAACTCTTTTGTGATAACCCAAGAATACTTCGAGAACGATCTCGATGTATCCGTATTCCCAACATAAAAGACGCATCACCAAGATCTTTCATATCAAATATAGTAGATAGAAATTTCTTAGTTTCATGCAATAGATGTATATCGTTACTGGCAAGTAATATATCATCAACAGATAGTACCAGAAACATGTACTTACTCCCACTGAACTTATGGTATACGCAATCATCCACTAAATTCATCTCAAATCCAAACGAGATGACAACTTGATGAAATTTGTAATACCATTGACGAGAAGCTTACTTGAGTCCATAAATGGATTTATTTAGTTTGCAAACCATTTGATATGATTTCTCATAATTTAAGCTTTCAGGTTGCTCCATATAAATTATTTCTTCAATGTCACCATTTAGAAACGCTGTCTTAACATCCATTTGATGTAACTCAAGATCAAAGTGTGCTACAAGTGCCATTATAATCCTAAAAGAATCTTTCAAAGATACCAGAGAGAAAGTTTATTTGTAATCAATGCCTTCCTTTAGAGTGAATCCTTTAGCGACAAGACGAGCCTTATATCTTTCCACATTACCTTTTGAATCCCTTTTAGTCTTAAATATCCATTTGCAACCAATGGGTTTCATACCTTCGGGTAATGGGACAAGATCCAAAACATCATTGTCTTTCATTGACTTAATTTCATCATTCATAGCATTTATCCACTTTCGAGAATTAGAACTTTCAATGGCATCATGGAAGTTGATAGGATCATCCTCCATTGTTCCAATGTCTTTATCAAGTTCTTGGAGAAAAATAACATAGTCATCTGAAATTGCTTTTCTCCTCTCTCTAGTAGATCTCCTGAATGGAATTTGTTCTTGAGGTTGAGCTTGTTCCTCATTATGATTTTGAATTGGGAGAATATTATTATTATCTTGTTGTACTTCAATTGTTTCATGAACATTCTCTGGAGTTTCCGAAATAACTTGATCAATATGATCATGATTAATAACAATTGAAGGAAGAGAAAAAAATCCTAATTATTCTCTTCAAAAACAAAATCCTTATCTTTCCTCCCCTCAAGCTCAAAATCCTCAAGAAAATGAGCATTTCCCGTCTCCAAAAAAGATTTGTTTGTGGGATTGATAACTCGATTTTATATCGTGTTTTTATACATTAATTGTGTTCAATTCAAGTTAATTATGGAGTTAATCGGATTTAATTGAATGGAAATTACGCAAATTCTTTCTATTTTTGATTTCGGAAGTTTCAGGGACCAAAATTGAAGAAAGGAAGAAATTAGGGACTAAATTGCAATTTTCTGGAAAAAGTTCAACACGGGCATGTTTGAGCCCGTGTTGGAGACACGCGACACGGGCGTGTTCAAGGAATTTTTGGTGCAATTCATTGTCCTTGATAACTCGATTTTATATCGTGTTTTTATACATTAATTGTGTTCAATTCGAGTTAATTATGGAGTTAATTGGATTTAATTGAATGGAAATTACACAAATTCTTTCTGTTTTTTTATTTCGGAAGTTTCAGGGACCAAAATTGAAGAAAGGAAGAAATCGGGGACTAAAAGTGCAATTTTTGGAAAAAAGGCCAGCACGGGCGTGTTTAAGGCAATTTTGGCGCAATTCAATGTCCCACATGGAAATTTTACCTGTTTTCAACTCTATTTCACTCCTATAAATAGATGCACTCCCCCAGTTGTTGAAGCACACCGGAATCACTTAGAACAGGAGAATTTCCGAGTTCCTAGCCAATAGGAATTTCGTGATAAGCTCTAGTTGAGTTTTTAGTTTTCATTTTTCTTTCTTCTCGAGTGTAGGGTTGAGCCTCCACCATAAGGGATACCCTATAGTTTAGTTGAGGGGAGTGGTTGCTGAAGATCTTCGGAGCGGGATAAGGATCCTGAGCACAAGTCTCGGCGAGGTTTAGAGGATTAAGCCAGTCCGTGGAAGCAGTGAGAGCAACACGACAACTTTCTCTTTCCTTTTCGTTCTTGTATTTATTTTCCTTTATATGTTATGATTCTGTGTCCTAAAATTCTCTTTATTTTGATTGATTGATTAATGATTTATATATTCCTAGGAAGGATATGTTTTAATATACATTGTGAATTCCTTATTGTTTTACGCTTTCGATTTAATTCTCGTATTGAGTTTATGCCATGAAACTTAGGTTGATGCATGATACTACAATAGTTAATTGAATTAACGGTTTGTTAATGAGTCCCCACCATAGGAGATTTAACAGATTGTCGGATTAGGACTAATAACTTGTGGCCACCATACTGAGGTTAGGAAGCCTAATAATCTCGGGTTTGGAATCAATGCAAATCTTAAGATTATATTGTTGAATTGACGCCTCAACAGCTAATCTAAAAAGGTTTAGGATTGCTTGCAACCACCATATTGAGGTAATCATTCTAGATAACTCTTGTATGGTAGTAAGACAATTCGAATTCATAATTGCCTTAGATCTGCTTGCAAGCTACACATTCGAACATTTTTCAACTTAATTAATTAGTTAATTATTTTCCATTCTTATCTTTATAATTCTTTTACTCAAACATATCTTAATCGAATGGACACATAGGACTAATTCCCTGAACCTTAAAATTTGTCATAATTGGTAGAAACTATCCAGCCGGTACCAATGTTCCCGAGGATACGATATTTATAAATTTAAAATCGTGGTACTCTCGTGTTACTATCTGCATGCGATAGGTACTCTGCCTTAGTTGTGTTTGATTATGTGACACTGTTTTGTGAGATTATTTGCTTTATAAGATACTATATTTTTATTCACTCAAAACACACACCAGATTTTTGGCGCTTGATGTGTGAGTTATATATATATAAATAATATAAATAATTGAATAAATAATACTAAAAATAATAGGAATTCTCAATATTAAAATAAGATTGTCACTAATAAAATAAACTCAACTAGGCAGAACACCTATCGAAATAGTTTAGTAAATATAGTAGTATTCAGATTTTAAAATTTATAAAAATCATTTTTCCCCAAGACTTCTATTAAATTCTAGCGTGGAAAATATAATTAAACTAATTATGAATATGATTTGGGAGTATGAATCATTCATCAAGTAATCCAACCATTATCAAAAATGATAAGATTGAATTCTAAATCCTAGAAAGCAAAGTAAAATAAAGCAAAGTAGAAGATCAAACAAGTAATGGAAGGTAGAAACTCATAAGAAATAATAGGAGAAATGAAGGATACAAACTACTAGGGGCAAGATTAATCATGAATTAACTATCATAATCTCACCAATATTCAAGTGTAAGGATGAACTTCTTCCATACGGATTGTGGCAAGAAATTCATTGAGTTAAGAACACTTGAATGTTGACAAGATCAAATCTCCCATCAATCATCCTAGTTTGGTCCATCAAAAGGAAATCTAATCGAATCAACTTGGCACTAATTGTTGTCCTAGTCCCGGCCTAACAATTAGTGTTAATCCGGAACTACAACCTCAAATCAAAGCTCAATACTCAAGATAAAATTCAGATCCAAAGTTATGAATGAAATTGCAATTGAAATTAATAACACTATGATAACATCAAATATGATCATGTTTTGAGATATAATTTGTGCATGATTTGTGAATATAATTGTATTAAATTGAGATAAATTGATTGATTTTGGGGTTAATTGTAAATATTATGTTTCGGGTAACTTCGGGGGCAAATTGGTGTAAAAAGATAAATTCAGAGGCAAAAGTGCAACATTCTGGAAATACGTTACGCCCGTTCACGATGACATACGCCCGTTGCCCTTTTGTGCATAACGCTCGTAGCGGATTAAACGCCCGTAGTAATTAACTGTCTTTTCTACGGTCGTGGCACTCTGGATCAAACGCCCGTAAGGCATAACCGCATCTAAACGCCCGTAGAGCATAGAGGGCTACGCCCGTAAGGATGCTCTGTCCAGAATCTTTTATGTAAAATGACGATTTTACCCCTGGTTTAGTTTATCTATAAATATTAGGATTTTTAGCATTAATGAGACTGGCTTGTATTTTGGAAGGGGTTATGCTATTAAATTGTAATACTTTTTAGGGTTTTTGAATTAGATCTATACTTTCCTACTTTCATATTTTTGAGATCTAGTTCATTAGTTGTGAGTTGAGTGATTACCTTGTGAGATTTTGTGAGAAGTTGCCTCAACCATAAGGAATTTCTTTAGAGTCTTGCAAGAGAAGAATCTACTTCATCAACTAGAAGATTTGAAGAAGAGAAGTTTGATCAAAAAGGAGGTTGAAGAGGTTACTATTCTTTCTTTGATTTGTTTGAATTTCAATCTTGTAATTAGACACCAACCCTAGGAACTCTTCTCTCTACATTTCTTTTAGGTAGAAGTGGTTGGTATTATTCTACAAATTACTTTGGGCAAATTATGGTTTTTCATGGATGATTGTTATAGTGTTATTAATTTGATATTGCAATTTCATCCATAGCTTTAAATCTGAATTTTATCTTGAGTGACAAGCTTTGATTTGAGGTTGTAGTTTTGGATTAACAATTATTGTTAGGCCGGAACTAGGACAACAATTAGTGCCAACTTGATTCGATTAGATTTCCTATTGATGGACCGGAACTAGGATGATTGATGGGAGATTTGATCTTGTCAACATTCAAGTGTTCTTAAATCAATGAGTTTCTTGCCACAATCCGTATGGAAGAAATTCTACTCTAGGCTTGAATATTGGTGAGATTATGATAGTTATTTCATGATTAATCTTGCCCCTAGTAGTTTGTATCCTTCATTTCTCCTATTATTTCTTATGAGTTTCTACCTTCCATTACTTGCTTGATCCTCTATTTTGCTTTATTTTACTTTGTTTTCTAGGATTTATAAATCAATCTTATCATTCTTGATATTGGTTGATTTACTTGTTGAATGATCCTTAATCACAAATCACATCCATAATTAGTTTGATTATATTTTCCATACTAGAATTTAATAGAAGCCTTAGGGAAAAACGATTTTTATAAATTTAAAATCCGAATATCACCTTATTTACTAAACTATTTCGATAGGTACTCTGCCTAATTGAGTTATTTTATTAGTGACAAACTTATTTTAATCTTGAAGATTCTTGTTATTTATTCGATTATTTATTCAATTATTTATATTATTTATATATAACTCAAAATACACATCGATTTTTGGCGCCGTTGCCGGGGAACCCTATTAATTTTCGTGATGTTTTTCCTCTAAGTTCGTTGTAATTTTTGGGAAAAATTTTCATCAACGGTGTGAAATTTATAACGAATTAATTTTGATATGATTTGTTTTATGATATCATTCTCAAGTAACTTTTACTTTTCATGTCTAATTCTTAGAATATCTCCGATCTCTTTGATAGATCTTGGATATTTGCTTGATCGATTTTATTTCATTTAGTTTAGTTGTTTTCAATTTCATTTGTTTCTTATTTCTAGTTCAGTAGTTTAATTTTGATCCTTTGATTTTTCTTATTCTTACTTTAGTAGTTCTCTTATGTTACTTGTATTTTGTATCTCTTGCTTTCATATTGATTCATTTTCTTAAAATTTCTTTTGTTTAGATCATAATTTTTTTTTTTGGATTTAGATCTTAGGTTAGATGATTTAGTATCATGATTTGTAGGTTTAGTTAGTATTTTGGTTACTATAGATCCCTTAGGTAAACTTTTACTTAGAGATTTTGGTTAGATATAGCTTAGATATTTTGGATTTAGGTTAACTTTAGTTGATTTAGATTAGATAGCTCAGTTAGTTTAGTGTTTTAGATTAGGTTAGCTTTTGATTCTTTATATCCTTACCTTTAGAATAACTTAGATCTTTGGTTTAACATCTTAGTTTGATCTTTAGTGTAGAATTTTTAGATCTAATTGTTTTTCCTACTTTCTAACTTGACTTAATTTTTTTTAATCGTTTCTAACTTGTTCTAACTAGTCTTCTAACTTGATTCTCTCCTTGATTGATTTCTATTTCATGTTCTTAGATGTATTTCCATGCTTTCGTTTTATGATTTTTGGTAGTTGTTATAGATATTATCTTGATTTTTAGGTATTATGTTAGAGTAGTCTAGTTTACTTCTCTTCTTAATCTTAGTTTCATTACTTATCATTTACTTGTTTTGCATCTTCTTTAGCTGTCTTATATTTCTTAGTTAGTTTTGCATGATCTTGTCATTTTATCTTCATACCTTTATTTTCTTTAAGAGCTTTCTAGTTTAGTTAGTATTCTAATAATATCTTCAATTCATGAAGAATATTATCTAGATACTTACTTTTGTTAGGAATTGATGTTATATGTTTTTCTTATTTTCTATCTTTTATTTGTTAGCTTTAATTTGTGTTTGATATAAGTTTTGGTATAGCTCTACTTTTAATTCTTGTTTTGAAATTTTTGTTAGATTTAGCATGTAGTAGGTTTTTCAATAAAAGGTCACCATTATTATTATTTTTTAGTTTTGCAATTCTTTGGAATTTATCTAGTAATCTTTGAATTCTTTAGGTAATAAATATGTATAGCTTTTTGTTGAAAAGTAAGCATTCATAGAAGCTAATTCTAAGAAAAGCTAGTTTAGTGACCAACATTTCTAGTTTAGTTATTTAATTCACTTCACTAGCTTTGTTACACTTCACTTTTAGATTTCAAGTATGTTATATTAATTGTTTTTGTATATTGATAACGCTAAATTTGGTAATGTTTTGAAAGGGTATTTGTGCATAATTGTTGAGGATTATTAGAGTAAATTGAGATAAATATGTTAATTGTGCACTTAATTGTGATATTTCTGTTTTCGGGAAGTTTGTGGAGTCAATTGATCAAAAGAGCGAAGTTCGGGGACTAAATATACAATTTCCGGAAAGATTTACACAACCAGCCCAGGAACACGCGCTCGGACCAAGAACACGCCCTTCCAAGCCATTGAACACGCCCTGCCAAGCTAAGGAACACGTGCTCGGTGAATGAACACGCCCATAAAGAAGGAAGAACACGGCCATCATCAACACGCGCTCGGTGATAAAACCGTTACCGAGCCCGTGTTACTTATACCACTGAGCCCATGTTTAGCGCTCTGTTCCGAGATTTTAGAGATTTTTGTGTAAAATTCCTATTTTACCCCTGTTTTGGTTATCTATAAATATTGGGATTTTTACCATTAATTGAGGTTGGATGAAGGCTATATTAGAGTGAGATTAGAGGTTATTTTGATTAGTTTCTCATATTGTTTTTAGATATTGAATATTATATTGGGTTTTTCTTCAATTTCATATATTTTGGTATAGACTTTGGGAAATTTTCTATTACTTTGATTGAATACCTTTGATTAGATAATTCCCTAGGTTGTTTTAGTGAATAAATGTTTCTAGTTAGGTTATGAAATCTCTCCTTGGTCTATGAGGTAGAGTTTTGTGACTTGATCAAGAGGATTTTGAGCTACTTCAATCATTCAAGCTTCAAGGAGCAAGAAGAGGATTCAACAAGAAAGTTGAGGTGTAGAGATCTTTCCGGATTCAATTGACAACTGGTTTTGGAATTATTTTCTTACCTTCTTCAAGTATTTTTGTTGATAATTCTTGTAATCTAGTTTACCAACCTAATAGGAACTCTCTTCTCCTACATTTCTTTAGAGTAGAAGTGGTTGGTTTCATGTTATACTTTCACTATGGGATTGATCTATTGTGAGTTGATTGTTATGATTTCATTAACTTGAATTGCAATTTCAATTATGGCTTTGATTTGATTGTTTATCTTGAGTTGAGCCCTAATTCGATCTTGTGGTTCGGGTTAACACTAATTGTTAAGCCGGACCTTGGATATACGATTAGTGCTAGGTTAGTTGGATTGTCTTCCTATTGATGTACCGGACCTTGGATGATTAGTAGGGATTTGATCTTACTAATATATTCGAGTTGTTCTTCACGTATGAATTTCTTTCAACGACACGTATTGAGGAAGTTCATCTTTAGACTCGGATTCGGTGAAATTGTAATAGTTGAATCATGATACTTGATTTTGTTGTGAAGTGTATCCTCCACTCTCTCTAATGTGTTTAGTGAGTTCTTCACATATTCAATATTCTCTCATCCATGATTTTACTTTACTTGCTTTTAATTTGCTTTCTAGGATTTAGAATTCAATCTTATCATTCTTGATATTGGTTGATTTACTTGTTGAATGATCCTTAATCACAAATCATATTCATAATTAGTTTGATTATATTTTCCACACTAGAATTTAATAGAAGTCTTAGGGAAAAACGATTTTTATAAATTTAAAATCTGAATATCACCTTATTTACTAAACTATTTGGATAGGTGCTCTGCCTAATTGAGTTATTTTATTTGTGACGAACCTATTTTAATATTAAAGATTATTATTATTTTTAAGTATTATTTATTCGATTATTTATATTATTTATATTAATATTTTATAACTCAAAATAACACATCATATATATTTAGTTAGTTTGCATGCTTTGTTTTTCTTTGCAATTGATTTTAAAAAAAAAATTCGGAAGAGTATGTATATGATGTTTTGTCTATTATACTTGATTTTCCATTAACTAGATTTAGGTATTTTAGCTATATATAGATTGCATGATCTTCATGTTATTTAGATAGATTACATGTTAGTTAGGTGTCTAGAATAAATTGTATTACTCATTGTAGCTCTTTGCATGATTTGCATAACATTTAGGTAAATTATTTTGCATGGATTTTACCTTATTACCCTTTCATTCTAGTAGCTATGTTTGATCTTTATGCTTTGCCTTTTCTTACATGCTATTTAGTACACTTTCATGAATTTTCATGCTTTGTTTTACTCTTGCATGAAATTTTGTTAACATGTATATTTTCTTTATTATGCATGGTTTCTATAGTTTGCATGGCTTATATATATATACGTGTATATTCTAATTGCAACTTGTAGTGTACAGTAGTTCTTTTTGCATGCACGTTACTATAGGAATTGATATATATAACGTAATCCAATTTCCAGTAGGTAGAATGTTGTTCTTTGTTTTCTTTGTTTTTGCATGGTCTCTTTATAGTTTCATTCTACATGGCATTGTAAATAATGGATTATAGATTTGTTAGTTGTTTGTAATTGCATTTCTTTTTGTTCTTCATGAAATGGCATATAGTTTGTATGAATATATTTCACTTCTATCATATAGACATCTTGCATGATCAAATTAGAAATTCAAACGCATGAACCTTTTTGCTCTATTTTCCAGTAGCTAGATGATTTTGTACACTGCACTTTCAATAAAATTATTTATGGGCAGTCTAGTAACATTTGGTTTGCACTGCTGATGAGATGCTAAATTCTGAAATTTATGGTATGCTTGATTTTGTTCAGTTTTTGATGAAATTTTGGGCAGTACAGTGGCAGAATTCTTACACCCCTGCTGCTGAATATTAAATCCAGCAAGTTGTTACATGTTTTGTTCTGTTTTTGTGCAAAATTTCAGTGAGTTTTCTTCACTGTTTTTGTTAAAAAGTGTCCAGAAATTTGCAAGTTGCAATCTGTTTTGGTCATTCTGAAAATTCCAGTAAGCATTTTCCTCTGCTTTGAAGAGAAATCCAGTAGCTATGATGGTTAACTCCTCTGTTTTATTCAAAATTCCAGTAGCTAATTTATGTACACTCTGTATTTTTTTTTCTGTTTTGCTAAAATTCCAGAATTGAAATTCTGTTTTCCCTTGTTTTTCTCCTGTTTTGCACTGCCCAAGAGCATACATTATTTCTCTTGTCATTGTCATCTCTTTAATTTGATTTCCAAATTTCATTTGAAGGGAATTGGAAAGAAAATTTGAGTAAGTTGTTCTTGCAGCTTAGTGGAAAAAGAATGGAGATAATGGCACAAAATATCATGCCAAGTACAGTTAAGTCTAAGCAAGGAAAAGAAAGGGAGGTCTTCAATCATTTCTTTAAGTCTCTTAAAAGCATCTCTTTGAATTTGCCACTACTTGAGTTGATCAATAGTATGCCAAAATATGCTAAATTTCTCAAGGATGTTAGTACTAAGAAATATTCTTTGGAGCTTGATGGGGTAACTTTGAATAAAGTATGTTATATAGCACTATTGGAAGGATGTTCTTCAATTCAAAATTTTCCAAATCACTTTTCTTTATCTTGTACTATAGGGAACGTACATGATTTGCATGCCTTAGTGGATGATAGTACAAATGTCAATCTCATGCCTCTCAATTTGTTCAAACAGCTAGGATTGGAAGAGCTACAACCTACCAATATGAGAGTACAATGTGACAATAGAACAATCATGTTCCTTTAGGAATTGCATCAAATTTACTTATGAAAATAGATTCCTTGATTCTTCCAGTAGAATTTATTGTTCTAGATATGCATGATGAAGCTCCTCTCATTTTTGGAAGTTCCTTTCTAATCACCATCAAAGCATTGAATGAGATTTTTAATGATCATATTAAAATGAAAATAGATGAGGAAAGCATGTCTTACAACTTAAATTCCATTCTTATGCAACCTATGGAATTAGATGATGAGTTATTTTCATTGGATTTATTTGGTCAACTTGTGGAAAATAGCATGAATAAAATGCTGTTTAAAGATTCTAATCATGTTACTATTTGTGAAAATGATGACTCTTTGGATTCTTAAGCAAATTGCAAGGAACTTCAAAAGAAGCAAACTTCCTTTGTGAATCCTCCCGATCTTGAATTGAAAGAATTGCCAAGTCACCTATGCTATGGATTCCTTGATAAAGACAAAAAGCTCTCGGTAATACTTCCTTCAAATTTAACGAAAGAACAAAAGGAGCTCACATTAGGTATACTCAAAAGGTATAAGCAAGCTTTTGCATTTAAAATTATGGATATCCCAGGTATAAGTCCAAGCTTTTGCTCTCACAAGATTTTACTTGAAAATGATTACAAACCTTGTGTACAACCTCAAAGAAGATTGAACCCTAACATGTGTGAGGTAGTAAAGAAAGAGGTTGTTAAATTGTTGGATGCAGGTTTGATTTATCCTATCTCGGGATAGTGAGTGGGTAAGTCCCGTGCAAGTTGTGCCTAAAAAGGGAGGTATTACGGTTGTCAAGAATGACAACAATGAGCTTATTCCTACTAGAACTGTTACTGGACATCGTGTTTGTATTGATTATCGGAAATTGAATAGTGCTACTAGAAAAGATCATTTCCCTCTCCCTTTTATTGATCAAATGCTTGAAAGACTTGCAGGACATTCTTATTATTGCTTTTCGGATGGATTCTCGGGTTATTTTCAAATTCCTATCGCTCCCGAAGACCAACATAAAACTACTTTTACTTGCCCACATGGTACTTTTTCATATAGACGTGTGCCTTTTGCTCTATGTAATGCTCCAGCTACATTTCAACGTTGCATGACTTCTATATTTGATGACATGTTAGGAGACACTATGGAAGTCTTCATGGATGATTTTTCCGTTTTTGGCAATTCATTTGAATCATGTTTGGAAAATCTAGAAAATATGCTTAAGAGATGTTTGAAAGCAAATCTTGTTTTAAATTGGGAAAAATGTCATTTTATGGTTCAAGAAGGAATAGTCCTTGGACACAAGATTTCACATTTTGGCTTGGAGGTTGACAAAGCTAAAATAGAAGTTATTTCAAAACTTCCTCCTCCTATGAATATTAAAGGTGTTAGAAGTTTTTTAGGACATGTTGGATTTTATCGTCGATTTATAAAAAAAAATTCCCTAATTGCTAGACCTTTGAATAATTTGCTTGGAAAAGATGTTCCTTTCTTATTCGATAAAAATTGTCTTGATGCTTTCAATATTTTGAAGAAATTGTTAACTACGACACCTATCATGATCTCACCTAATTGGAACTTTCCTTTTGAACTAATGTGTGATGCTAGTGATTATGCGGTAGGGGTTGTCTTAGGACAACGACATGATAAGAAATTCCATGTTATATCTTATGCTAGTTGATAACATCAAATATGATCATGATTTGAGATATAAATTGTGCATGATTTGTGATTATAATTGTATTAAATTGAGATAAATTGATTGATTTTGGGTTTAATTGCAAATATTCTTTTGAGTAACTTCGGGGCAAATTGGTGAAAAAAGATAAATTCAGAGGCAAAAGTGCAACATTCTGGAAATACGCTACGCCCGTGGACGATTTCTTACGCCCGTTGCCCTTTTGTGCATAACGCCCGTAGCGGATTAAACGCCCGTTGCCCTGTGTACATTACGCCCGTATGAATTAACTGTCTTCCTTACGCCCGTGGCACTCTGGATCAAACACCCGTAAGGCGTAACCGCTTCTAAACGCCCGTAGAGCATAGAGGGCTACGCCCGTAAAGATGTTCCGGCCAGAATATTCTTTATGTAAAATGACGATTTTACCCCTGGTTTAGTAGATCTATAAATACTAGAATTTTTAGCATTAATTAGATTGGCTTGTGGATTAGTTCCTCACATTGTTTTTAGATATTGAATATCATATTGGGTTTTTCTTCAATTTCATATATTTTGGTATAGAATTTGGGGAATTTCTATTACTTTGATTGAATAACTTTGATTAGATAATTCCCTAGGTTGTTTTAGTGAATAAATGTTTCTAGTTAGGTTATGAAATCTCTCCTTGGTCTATGAGGTAGAGTTTTGTAACTTGATCAAGAGGATTTTGAGCTACTTCAACCATTCAAGCTTCAAGGAACAAGAAGAGGATTCAAGAAGAAAGTTGAGGTGTAGAGATCTTTCCGGATTCAATTGACAACTGGGTTTTGGAATTATTTTCTTACCTTCTTCATGTATTTTTGTTGATAATTCTTGTAATCTAGTTTACCAACCCAATAGGAACTCTCTTCTCCTACATTTCTTTAGAGTAGAAGTGGTTGGTTTCATGTTATACTTTCACTATGAGATTGATCTATTGTGAGTTGATTGTTATGATTTCATTAACTTGAATTGCAATTTCAATTATGGCTTTGATTTGATTGTTTATCTTGAGTTGAGCTCTAATTCGATCTTGTGGTTCGGGTTAACACTAATTGTTAAGCCGGACCTTGGATATACGATTAGTGCTAGGTTAGTTGGATTGTCTTCCTATTGATGTACCGGACCTTGGATGATTAGTAGGGATTTGATATTACTAATATATTCGAGTTGTTCTTCACGTATGAATTTCTTTCAACGACACGTATTGAGGAAGTTCATCTTTAGACTCGGATTTGGTGAAATTGTAATAGTTGAATCATGATACTTGATTTTGTTGTGAAGTGTATCCTCCACTCTTTCTAATGTGTTTAGTGAGTTCTTCACATATTCAATATTATCTCATCCATGATTTTACTTTACTTGCTTTTAATTTGCTTTCTAGATTTAGAAATCAATCTTATCATTCTTGATATTGGTTGGTTTACTTGTTGAATGATCCTTAATCACAAATCATATTCATAATTAGTTTGATTATATTTTCCACACTAGAATTTAATAGAAGTCTTAGGGAAAAAGCGATTTTTATAAATTTAAAAACTGAATACCTCATTATTTACTAAACTATTTGGATAGGTGCTCTGCCTAATTGAGTTATTTTATTAGTGACAAACCTATTTTAATTTTGAAGATTCTTATTATTTTTAGTATTATTTATTCGATTATTTTTATTAATATTATATATAACTCAAAATAACACATCACTAGTAAAACTCTCACGGATGCACAAACACACTACACTACTACTGAGAAAGAATTTTTTTTAGTTGGTTTTTGCTTTCGATAAATTCCGTTCTTATTTGATTATGCCAAAGACTATAGTTTATACTGATCATTCTGCCTTGAAATATCTTTTTAACAAAAAGGATGCAAAACCAAGATTAATAAGATGGGTGTTATTATTGCAAGAATTCGACATTGAAATCCGTGATAAAAAAGGGTGCGAAAATGTTGTTGCGGATCATCTATCTTGATTAGAAAATCCCGAGCTTGAAGTCCTAGATGAAACCGGGATAGCTGATACATTTCCCGATGAAAGCTTATTTTTAATTGAAATTTTGAATTTTATTGTTAAATCTCTTCCTTGGTTTGCCGATATCGCTAACTATCTCGTTGCTAAGATACTTCCTAGCGACTTAACTTCCCACCAAAAACATAAATTCTTCTCTGATTTAAAGAATTACTTTTGGGATGATCCGTTTTTATTCCGTGTTTGTGCTGATCAAATTATTCGAAGATGTGTTTTAGGGATAGAGTGTTTCGAGATTTTAGAACATTGTCACACGGGACCAACCAGGAGGACATCTAGTCGCGAACAACACCGTCGAAAGGTATTAGAAGCAGGATTTTATTGGCCAACAGTGTTTAAAGATGCACACTCTTTTATAAAAGCATGTAACGCTTGTCAACGGACCGGAAAAATCTCTGTACAAGATCGAATGCCACAACAAATCATTCAAAGCATCGAAATTTTCGATATTTGGGGTATTGATTTCATGGGCCCTTTTCCTTGTTCTCATGGAAATAAATATATTTTAGTAGCTCTTGAATATTTTTCGAAGTGGCCGGAGGCCCGGGCTTGTGCTACTAACGATGCTAAAATTGTATGTAAGTTTCTTCAAAGATTGTTTGTAAGGTTCGAGTGCCCGAAAGCTTTGATCAGCGATAGAGGAACTCACTTTTGCAATTCTCAACTAGAGAAAATCCTCAAGCGATATGGAGTCCAACACCGACTATCCACATCTTATCATCCTCAAACAAGTGGACAAGTGGAGGTGACAAATCGAGGAATCAAGAGAATCTTGGAAAGAACCGTGGGAGTTAACGAGAAAAGACCGGTCTTTGAAATTAGATGATGCTCTATGGGCTTTCCGGACTGCATTTCGTACTTCCACAAGATTCTCTCCATATCGCCTCCTCTACGGTAAAACTTGTCACTTACCCGTAGAAACTGAACATAAGGCATTTTGGGCTCTTCGGAGGTGCAACTTGGACAACGAACTTGCTACAGAAGAGAGAATGCTGCAACTCCACGAACTCGACGAATGGAGGTTTCAAGCCTACGAGAATTCCTTGAATTTCAAAATGAAAACCAAATTACGGCATGATAAGCGTCTTCGAGGTCCAAAGGAATTTTCTAGTGGTGATAAAGTTTTGATCTTTAACTCTCGTTTGAAAATGTCTCCGGGAAAATTGAAAAGCTATTGGACCGGTCCGTTTGTAATATCTCGAGTTTTTCCTTATGGAGTTTGCGAAATATTACGAGACGATGGTTCGACATTCAAAATCAATGGCCAGCGGTTGAAAATTTACACGGAACCTTTCATCAAGAAAGTTAACGATCCGTATCTCGATTAATGATCGTGAAAGTGAAGTTTCTCTTCGTCTTTGTTTACTTTTCTCGCGTTTTATTTGTGTTTTTCAATTCCGCACTTTTTCCTATTTTCTTTTGTTTTACAATTTTTTTCTCGCTTTTTCATTTTTCTTAAAATAAGTTGTGGGGTATTCGCCTTTTACACCGAGGACCAGTGTAATTTTCAAGTTGTGGGGTAGGTGCACACACCAATGTTATCTCATTTTATCTCAAATTGCCAAAATTTTTCAAATTTTTCAAGATAATTAGTTTACTTGAAAAGATTATTTTTGTGAACTTTTTGAGGGAATTTGATTTGCTTAGCCGATGATATAAACTATGTGTTTATTGTTAAAAGTCTCGAGATTTGATTTGTTTCATCTCGTTGATACTTGGTACGAGCATGATTATAGGAAAAATCCTGAAAATTACTTTTGACATAGCTATTTTTGGTTGTTTGTTCCGATTAGTGGACTACTTTTGGACAACTTATTTGAATAGTATTAAGTCTTTTGAGAATGGAAATGGCTTGAGATTTCACTTGAAAATTCTTTGAGAGACTTGCCACAATTTTATTATTTTCGTTGAATAAATTGTCGAAATAAAAAGTTATTTGCATGTATCCTTTGCTACTTGAGCACCACTCCTTATGGGAATTGAATGTCCGGTGCCCTAAGGTCCTCCGGGATCCGGGAGTCATCGGAGTGGAACTCGTTTCAAGGGTAGTTAAAGTTGATATTGTTAAGCAAACAATAAAAACCCCAAAAAAAAAAAACCAAGTGAATAAATTTTACTTTTGAATAAGTGGCTTGTTTCTTGAGATTTGATTGTGATTATTTCTCGTCGTTGAAGTTTTTGATCGACCAAACCACTATTTGAGTAGTTGCTTTGAAAGAAAGTTTGCCATTTGGATCATCAATTGAGATAGAGCATACACTTCACTCGGGATGATTTTATGATCGTTTTTCGTATTTAAGTTGAAAATGTTTTGTTCAAATTGAGTTTTCTTGACTTAGACATAAAAAATTTGATGAGGCATGAAAGTGAATCTTCCCTTTTCACTTTGTTGATGAGATCTTTAAAAAGTAAACTAGTCTATGTTGAAATTGTTGAGAAAATTCATGCACATCTTAAATAAATTGAAATTGCTTTTTGAGTTATTTGATGTTAGTTTGTTTCTTCTTAAACTTCTTTTATTTGATTTGCTTGAGGAAAATCAAGGTTTAAGTTGTGGGGTATTTGATAACATCAAATATGATCATGTTTTGAGATATAATTTGTGCATGATTTGTGAATATAATTGTATTAAATTGAGATAAATTGATTGATTTTGGGGTTAATTGCAAATATTATGTTTCGGGTAACTTCGGGGGCAAATTGGTGTAAAAAGATAAATTCAGAGGCAAAAGTGCAACATTCTGGAAATACGCTACGCCCGTTCACGATGACATACGCCCGTAGCGGATTAAACGCCCGTTGCCTTGTGTGCATTACGCCCGTATGAATTAACTGTCTTCTCTACGGCTGTTGCACTCTGGATCAAACGTCCGTAACGCATAACTGCATCTAAATGCCCGTAGAGCATAGAGGGCTACGCCCGTAAGGATGCTCTGTCCAGAATCTTTTATGTAAAATGACGATTTTACCCCTGGTTTAGTTTATCTATAAATATTAGGATTTTTAGCATTAATGAGATTGGCTTGTATTTTGGAAGGGGTTATGCTATTAAATTGTAATACTTTTTAGGGTTTTTGAATTAGATCTATACTTTCTTACTTTCATATTTTTGAGATCTAGTTCATTAGTTGTGAGTTGAGTGATTACCTTGTGAGATTTTTTGGTAGGGTTTTAGAATTACACGATTGTCGTCAAATCGACCAAGATTAATTCAATTAAATCAATGAGCAGTTTAGGGTGTTCACCGAGTCGTTTCCCTAAGAAACCTAATCGAAATCAATTAATAAGAGAATAGAAAACAATAAAAGAGGGATTTTTAGATTGGGAAATTGTAGAAAACAATTAACTAATAAGAAAAAAACGCAAGTATCGGATTTAAATATTTCAGTCCTAGGGTAATGATTCAATTTAAGTTCTTCCTCGTTCCTTAATGAATTTCCAGATTTCAAAACTAATTTCTTGATTGACTACTAAATGGAAGCCCTAATTAGTATTCGTATCACCTACTAACGAAGCCGTTAGAATTCGATTAAACAACAAAAGTATATCCTAGGACAAGCGCCTAATCAATAAATTCAAGTTTAACCTAAGACCCGTGATAATATCAAGGCAATTCGTGAAGCCACAAAATTGTCCAAAATTAAATTCAATCATAAATAATAAAATTCCATCTCAATTCAATTAAAAAGCATCAAAAGAATTAAGTAAAACTTCATCAATATTCAATCACGCGATCTAAATATTGAATTGTTAAAAGTAATGAATTCAAAATTGGAAATTAGCTTAGAACCTGGAATTTGTGTAGATCATGAACTCGGAACTTGTCTTGAAATCATTCCCCGGACTGAATCGAAGTTTAGGCGGCCATCGTGGTCTCCATCTCTCTTTTCTTTCTAAATCTTGAAAACTTGGTTCCGAAAAGAATGTAGAGTAGGCCTATTTATAAAAGGTTTCCTAACTTCTCGGAATCCTAATAGAATAATAACTTCTTACTAACTTTTCATAATCTTAATAGAATAATAATAAATAAATAAAAATCCTAATTAAAATAGGAGATAATTATCTCTCTAATAACTAATAAAATAATAAAGATAATTATCTCTCTCTAATAACTAATAAAATAATAAAGATAAGATAATTTCAATATATCTTTAAATATCTTGGGAATTGTTGATAGTCATCCATTCAAACATCTTCGTAATAATTGATGACTAAGAATAAGTCTTTTAGCCAAATTCTGCTTAATCTTTGACTTTCCACCACTATCATCAAAACAAACATAAATTCCACAAATTAGCTTGATATCTAATCAAAAGGTAAGAGAATTAAATATAATAATTATGAAAATTTATGACTTATCAAATTCCCCCACACTTAAATCATGCTTGTCCTCAAGCAAACTACTAAACATAGTTTCCGTAAAAATCATTCAGTTTACTATTCAATGAGTCTATCCTTCAAGAACATGGTATGTAAAGAATGAAAGTACTCATAGTTGCCTCATCAATTATCTTTATGCATAAATAAAGAGAAGTCAATCTAGAAAAACTCATATCCATTCAATACTCGCTCAATCATAAAATTTCTCCGAGGTGTAGTGTGTGTTCCAATTTTGACTTATCATTCAATCAACGGACTTCCCCTCTCAACAACTTAATATAACAGTAACTCAATCAATCAGAATTCATAACAACTAATCACAATTACCCTTAAGAATCTCAAGTTTGGTGCCACTTTTAGTTAGTACTCAAAATCAATTTTTGTGGTTTCGTCTACTTTCACATATTAACTTAAATTACCCATGTAGCGAGTTCCACTTCGGCAGCTCCCAGATCACAAGGACCTTAGGGTACCGGGCATTAAGTTCCCTTCGGAAGCAGTTCTCAAGTAATCAAGAATACTCGCAGACTAACCTTATTATTATTTAGTGCAGTGGATGTTGTTTTACTTTCAATTTGAACTACCCATGTAGCGAGTTCCACTCTGGCAACTCCCAGATCACAAGGACCTTAGGGTACCAGGCATTAAGTTCCCATCGGAAGTGATTCTCGAGTAGTTAAATCAATTTTTCTTTTCTTTATTAAAATCAATTTATATTGGTGGCATTTTTTTCTCAAAATCCTTCCAAGCAACTACGACAGTCATCACAAACCCCAAATGATCTAATATCATCAACTAAGTGTTTCAAGAGTGATCCATCAATCAAACAACTCATCAAAACTAGATGT
This sequence comes from Cynanchum wilfordii, assembly GCA_025388415.1. Lineage (NCBI taxonomy): Eukaryota > Viridiplantae > Streptophyta > Magnoliopsida > Gentianales > Apocynaceae > Cynanchum > Cynanchum wilfordii. The sequence goes on from JAHSUH010004144.1 coordinate 31,070, forward strand.
GCGCAAATAATCAGAGATTTCCTATAACCAAGCTAGTATCAAGCGTCAACAAATTTAACCAAATCAACCCTCAAGATCTTAGCATTTTGATAATTAGCAAATATCATAGGCAGAGTAAATCAAACTTCATAATCACTCATCAATATATATTCTCGGGTAAGCTAAAAGTTTGAAAATATTCAAAAAAAATTGAGAAAATAACAAAAAACAAAACGCAAAGAAAAACTTTTTTTAAAATTTTTATATGGAAAAAAAGAAAAAAACAAAGCAAAACAAAACACGGAAAAGCATAATAAAAATTGTTCTTCCCCCCACACTTGAATGCAACATTGTCCTCAATGTAAAACAAAATAAAACAAGAGAAGGGAAAAGAAACAGCCTCGTGGTATCGGATGTAGGAGACAGATTGAAGATGGAGCTCCTCCACCGTTTGCTCCTGAAAACCTTCATAAAATTTCCTTTCTTGTGAATTCTTGAATTCACAAGTTGATAATATTTTCCTTGGAATACTATGAAGACAAAAATGATCACCACATGCAAATATAAGACATAATTTTAAAACAGAAGGAAATTCATGAATGGGAAGACATTTCTTAATTATGTGATTAGTACATATACACCACATGTATGAATCATCCCAAAAATAAAATTTAGATTTCCTCCTTAACTTATTAACTTGATGTTTACTAAAATGTGCAAGTATCTCATTGGAAACTAGAAAATTAACAATATCTGCATATGTCCACCAAATTACATTCTTATTATTTTGTAACAATTTAAGCAACTTATTTTCTTGATCGGGTTCAAGGTTATTACCAATGATAATAGGCAATTCACCTCCTTCTAAATAAGCATACTTAAGATTGTTTGGTAAAGGTATAAACTCTAATGTGGGTGGTTCTTGAATGAATGGAAGCATCCTAGTGGATTTTATCTTAGTAACATTGTTAACATGTGCTCCAAAATAATCATCATCCATAGAATCAACATGATCACAGAATCAATAGCATCAATAGAATCAACATAATCATCATCGTCAATAGCATCAATTGAATCAATAGAATCTAAATGAGGAACTTCCTCATTCTGAACACATTTCAAGTAATCCTCAATTTCACAACATGCATGACATTTAATAGATCCAAGAGAACAATGTGAGCAATCAATGGTATCATCTATTCCAACAAAATTAGAAAAATCAAAAAGCAAATCAATGCACATAGAATCAACACAAGAATCATTAGATGACAAATCTAACATATTCACTTCAAGATTTGTTGCATGATTTGAAGAAAATGGTTCTGAAGAACTTACTGGATCATGTAACTCTTCCTCACTTCCCAACGTAACAACACTAACATTACCTTTCGGATTTGGAATCGGTTGGGAAGACAACTCTTCAAAACCTTGACTTTTCACCTCATTAAGACTAGTAGCAAGCTGACTAATCTGTGTTTGCAATTCTTGTATATTTGAATCTGTTCTCTGTTGAAATTGAAGACTGTTTGTTACAAATTGTTTAACTAAATCTTCAAGACTAGTATCGGTTCTTGAATTCTGTTGTTGTGGTTGTTGTCCCCAAGCATGTTCATATATGTGGTTTATGCCATCCCTCCATCCAAGATCATAAGTTGATGAATATGGATCATACCTTTGAGGACAATACTCTATAGGATGCATAGATGATGAACATATACCACAAAGAGTGGTAGAAAAGTGTGTTTGCCTCTGTTCCCATGCAAATCGTCTTACCCAATATGTTAATTCATCAAGTTTTCTCTCCATTCTTTGTTGGTTAATTGTTGATGAACTGCACAAAGGTAATATAACACCCAAGGATACAAATAACAAATGCGAACATACTAAAAATTAACAAAAATTACTAAAAATAAAACAAAAAATACTTCAAAATTTGAAAACGTGATCACAACGATGGAATTTGGCCAAAAAAAGGATTGGTTCACTGCCTATCGTAGTGAGTTTTTCTCCCCACGACCCAAAACCTTTGGATAACAAAAATCAGCGTAATCGGAAATAAAGTGTTTTTTACCAGAGTACGTGATGAACAGAAAAAAAACAAAAAATTTTCAAATTTCTACCTAAACACAGAACAAAAACGCGAATAAAAAGTTTCAAACAACTAAAAACAAATAAAAGATAGAGTCTTATTATGATTTAACGATTATGGTTTCCCCGGCAACGGCGCCAAAATCTTGGTAGGGTTTTAAAATTACACGATTGTCGTCAAATCGGCCAAGATTAATTCAATTAAATCAATGAGCAGTTTAGGGTGTTCACCAAGTCGTTTCCCTAAGAAACCTAATCGAAATCAATTAATAAGAGAATAGAAAACAATAAAAGAGGGATTTTTAGATTGGGAAATTGTAGAAAACAATTAACTAATAAGAAAAAACGCAAGTATCGGATTTAAATATTTCAGTCCTAGGGTAATGATTCAATTTAAGTTCTTCCTCGTTCCTTAATGAATTTCCAGATTTCAAAACTAATTTCTTGATTGACTACTAAATGGAAGCCCTAATTAGTATTCGTATCACCTACTAACGAAGCCGTTAGAATTCGATTAAACAACAAAAGTATATCCTAGGACAAGCGCCTAATCAATAAATTCAAGTTTAACCTAAGACCCGTGATAATATCAAGGCAATTCGTGAAGCCACAAAATTGTCCAAAATTAAATTCAATCATAAATAATAAAATTCCAACTCAATTCAATTAAAAAGCATCAAAAGAATTAAGTAAAACTTCATCAATATTCAATCACGCGATCTAAATATTGAATTGTTAAAAGTAATGAATTCAAAATTGGAAATTAGCTTAGAACCCGGAATTTGTGTAGATCATGAACTCAGAACTTGTCTTGAAATCATTCCCCGGACTGAATCGAAGCTTAGGCGGCCATCGCGGTCTCCATCTCTCTTTTCTTTCTAAATCTTGAAAACTTGGTTCGGAAAAGAATGTAGAGTAGGCCTATTTATAAAAGTTTTCCTAACTTCTCGGAATCCTAATAGAATAATAACTTCTTACTAACTTTTCATAATCTTAATAGAATAATAATAAATAAATAAAAATCCTAACTAAAATAGGAGATAATTATCTCTCTAATAACTAATAAAATAATAAAGATAATTATCTCTCTCTAATAACTAATAAAATAATAAAGATAAGATAATTTCAATATATCTTTAAATATCTTGGGAATTGTTGATAGTCATCCATTCAAACATCTTCGTAATAATTGATGACTAAGAATAAGTCTTTTAGCCAAATTCCGCTTAATCTTTGACTTTCCACCACTATCATCAAAACAAACATAAATTCCACAAATTAGCTTGATATCTAATCAAAAGGTAAGAGAATTAAATATAATAATTATGAAAATTTATGACTTATCAATTTTGTGAGAAGTTGCCTCAACCATAAGGAATTTCTTTAGAGTCTTGCAAGAGAAGAATCTACTTCATCAACTAGAAGATTTGAAGAAGAGAAGTTTGATAAAAAAGGAGGTTGAAGAGGTTACTCTTCTTTCTTTGATTTGTTTGAATTTCAATCTTGTAATTAGACACCAACCCTAGGAACTCTTCTCTCTACATTTCTTTTAGGTAGAAGTGGTTGGTATTATTCTACAAATTACTTTGGGAAAATTATGGTTTTTCATGGATGATTGTTATAGTGTTATTAATTTGATATTGCAATTTCATTCATAGCTTTAAATCTGAATTTTATCTTGAGTGTCAAGCTTTGATTTGAGGTTGTAGTTTCAGATTAACACTTATTGTTAGGTGATAACATCAAATATGATCATGATTTGAGATATAAATTGTGCATGATTTGTGATAATAATTGTATTAAATTGAGATAAATTGATTGATTTTGGGTTTAATTGCAAATATTCTGTTTTAGGTAACTTCTGGGGCGAATTGGTGAAAAAAATAAATTCAGAGGCAAAAGTGCAACAATTGGAAATGTGCTACGCCCGTGGAAGATGTCTTACGCCCGTATCGAGTAAAACGCCTTGTTGCCCTGTGTGCATTATGCCCGTATGAATTAACCTTCTTCCTTATGCCCGTGGCACTCGGATCAAACGCCCGTAAGGAGTAACTGCTCTAAACGCCCGTATAGCAGAGAGGGCTACACCCGTAAGGATGCTCTGTCCAGAATATTTTTTATGTAAAATGATGATTTTGCCCCTGGTTTAGTAGATCTATAAATACTAGAATTTTTAGTTTTTTTTAGATTGGCTTGTATTAAGGTTGGATTATGCTGAATTGTTAAGACATTGTAAAGGTTTGGTAGAACTTAGAGAGAGATCTATACTTTGATTTTCCAATTTTCTTAGAGATCACTCTCTACTTGTTGTAGTATTGAGTATCTTGGGATTAATTTGGTGAGTTTGCCTCGATCCGTAAGGAAATTTTCTGAATATATTCTAGGGTATTTGGGCTACACAAATTGAAGATCCAAGTTGAAGAATCAAAGAAGAATCAAGAGAAGGAGTTGAAGAGGAAGAAGGTTTAATGTCTATGTTTCACTTTCCCCTTTTCTTCTATTATTCCTTGTTATTCTTTGTAATTAGTTAACCAACCTTAGGAATTCTCATTTCTACATTTCTTATAGGTAGAGTTGGTTGGTTGTATTTTACAAATTACTTGAGATATTGTGATGTTCTTGGATTGAATGATTGTGGTTTTATTGATTCAAATTGCAATTTCATTGATGACTTTAGATCTGAATTTTATCTCTAGTTCAAGCTTTGATTTGAGATTGTGGTTTCGGATTAACACTAATTGTTAGGCCGGACCTTGGATATACGATTAGTGCCAAGTTAATGTGATTAGTTTCCTATCGATGGACCGGACCTTGGATGATTGATAGGAGATATAGTTGTGTTAACATTCAAGCGTTCTTAATCTAGGAATTTCTTGCCACGATCCGTATGGAAGAGATTCTACTTTAGACTTGAATTTGGTGGAGCTATGATACTAGATCCAAGATTATCCTATACTTGGTATTTTGTATCCTCTTATCTCACCTATATTTTACAAAGAATTCCTCCCAACCTTTTCACTTGCTTTATTCCTTATATTGTTCTTTACTTTGCTTTCTAGGATTTAGAATTCAATCTTATCATTCTTGATATTGGTTGATTTACTTGTTGAATGATCCTTATTCACAAATCATATTCATAATTAGTTTGATTATATTTTCCACACTAGAATTTAATAGAAGTCTTTGGGGAAAAACGATTTTTATAAATTTAAAATCGAATACCACTTTATTTACTAAACTATTTCGATAGGTGCTCTGCCTAATTGAGTTATTTTATTAGTGACAAACCTATTTTAATCTTAGAGATTCCTATTATTTTTAGTATTATTTATTCGATTATTTATATTATTTATATATAACTCAAAATAACACATCATTAGACCGGAACTAGGACAACAATTAGTGCCAACTTGATTCGATTAGATTTCCTATTGATGGACCGGAACTAGGATGATTGATGGGAGATTTGATCTTGTCAACATTCAAGTGTTATTAAATCAATGAGTTTCTTGCCACAATCCGTATGGAAGAAATTCTACTCTAGACTTGAATATTGGTGAGATTATGATAGTTATTTCATGATTAATCTTGCCTGTAGTAGTTTGTATCCTTCATTTCTCCTATTATTTCTTATGAGTTTCTACCTTCCATTACTTGCTTGATCCTCTATTTTGCTTTATTTTACTTTGTTTTCTAGGATTTAGAAATCAATCTTATCATTCTTGATATTGGTTGATTTACTTGTTGAATGATCCTTATTCACAAATCATATCCATAATTAGTTTCATTATATTTTCCAAACTAGAATTTAATAGAAGTCTTAGGGAAAAACGATTTTTATAAATTTAAAATCTGAATATCACCTTATTTACTAAACTATTTGGATAGGTACTGTCACTTATTTTAATCTTGAAGATTCTTGTTATTTTTAGTCATTTTAAAAACTCGGAACTCGGGGTAAAATAGTCATTTTACACAAAATTCTCTAAAAACTCGGATCATAGCATCAACACTGGCTCGGTGGTATAAGCAACAAAGGCTTAGTGACGGGTTTATAATTGAGCACGTGTTCTTCTAGCCGTGTTCTTCCTTCTGTCTGGGCGTGTTCATACATTGAGCCCGTGTTCTTCCTTCCGAAGGGCGTGTTCTTGGTCCGAGCACGTGTTCCTGGACTGAATGTGTATATCTTTCTAGAAATTGCATATTTAGTCCCCGAACTTTGCTCTTTTGATCAATTGAGTCCACAAACTTCCCGAAAACAGAAATATCACAATTAAGTACACAATTGACAAATTCCTCTCAATTTACTCTATTAAACTTTAACAATTATGCATAATTACCCTTCAAAAAACATTATCAAATTTAGCGTTATCATAATACCCCACAACTTAACCTTTGCTTGTCCTCAAGCAAATCAAAGATGGAATTTGAATCAAACAAATCATTTAATAGAAAAGTGCATATATGTTTTCTCAAAGAATTTCAAACTAACTAGTTTACCTTTCAAAGATCTTATAAACAAAGTGTTTAAGGAATGATTCACTTCTATGCCTCATCAAGTGTTTTATGTCTAAGTCAAGAAAAATCAATTTGAACAAATCATTATCAACTTAAATACAAGAAATGATCATAAAAGCATCCTGAGTGAAGTGTGTGCTCTATCTCAATTAGTGATCAAAATAGCAAATTTCCTTTCAAAGCAAATTACTCAAATAGTGGTTCGGTCGATCGAAAATTTAAAAAACGAGACATAATCACAATAAAATCTCAAGAAACAAGCCACTTATTCAAAAGTAAATTTTTATTCCATTTATTCTCTTTTATTCAGGGTTTTTGTTGTTTGCTTAACATTATCAACTTTAACTACCCTTGTAACGAGTTCCACTCCGATGACTCCCAGATCCCGAAGACCTTAGGGCACCAGGCATTCAATTCCCATAAGAAGTGGTGCTCAAGCAACAAAGGATACATGCAAAATAACCTTTTATTCAACAATTTATTCAACGAAAATAATAAAAATGTCGCAAGTCTCTCAAAGAATTTTCAAGTGAAAACGCAAGTTATTTGCATTCCCAAAAGACTTAATACTATTCAAATAAACTGTCCCAAAAGTAGTCCACTAATCGGACAACCAACTAAAATAAGCGGTGTAAAACGAGTTTCAGGGAATTTCCTATAATCATGCTCGTATCAAGTATCAACAAAATGAACTAAATCAAATCTCGAGACTTTCAACAATCAACAACCGATATCTATCATCGGCTAAGTAAATTAAATTCCAAAACAAAGTTCACAAAATAATCTTTTCAAGTAAACTAATCATTTGAAAAATTTGAAAAATTCGAGAAATTTAGCAATTATTTTGAAAAACAAATTTGCAAATTGAGATAAACGAACATACACACCTACCCCACAACTTGAAAATTTCACTGTCGTTAGTGTAAAAAGCTAATACCCCACAACTTATTTGAAAAATAAATAAGTGCGAGAAAACTATAAATATAAAACGGGAATAAGTGCGAAAAACTAGAAAAATAAAAACAAGAAATTTTATTCAAAACGGGAAAATAAACTATAACCACAAAAGATAATCATATAAATCCAAATAAATCAAATAATAGATGTCGAGTAAAAACAACTAAAATCATCTAAAAAGTGAATAAATAAAACAAATAAACCCTATCCGGAACCTCTGGGAACTAACAAACAGGATAATAAAACCTATACTGGAACATCCAGCCACTAATAAAGCGATATAGACAAATATTGAACGCCAAAAACCAAGTATGACTCGATAAAAGCGGTAAAAGGAAAGGGAAGAAAGACAAATCTTGTTTCCGAGCAAGCATGCTTGGAACTTTTTCTGGAAGATCTTCTTCCTCCTTCAATGACTTTTATAGGGCTCGCTTTGTCCTCCCTAACAACTTCATCTTTCGATTTATTCGATGGAATTTTGTTCAGTGCTGTTAGGGAGTGGTGTGTGTTTTGAGTGAGTAAAAATGAATATCAAATAAGGTAAATAATCTCACAAAATAGTGTCACCAAATCAAACACAACTAAGGAAGAGTACCTATCGCATGCGAGATAGTAACACGGGAGTACCACAATTTTAAATTTATAAATATCGTATCCACGGGAACGTTGGTGACGGCTGGTTAGTTTCTATAAATTATGACAATCTTTAAGGTTCGGGAATTAGTCCTATGTGTTCATTCAATTCAGATATGTTGTTTAAAGAATATTTAAAACAAGAATGGAAAGATAATTAACTAAGATCTCTAATGAAGTACGTATGATTAATTAAGTTGAACAGTGTTCGAATGTGTAGCTTGCAAGCGAGATCTAAGGCAATTATGAATTCGAATTATCTTACTACCATACCGAGTTGTCTAGAATGATTACCTCAATCGTGGTCGTTGTAAGTAATCCTAAACCTTTTTAGATTAGTTATTAAGGCGTTAATTTAATAACATAAC